>JBBCBC010000019.1:6888619-7042781 GCA_037126765.1 Stenogyne calaminthoides | reverse complement strand
GATCCAAGAAATCAAGACAGAATGAACTATAATTGATCATCCCATTCTTGTATCTTGTCGGAGGGTATTTGATATGTCCAGGTTTTGGTCGAGCAACCCATATCAAATATGTCAAACTACTTTCGCATATGTCGCTAGTTTTTTGCGTTAGCAGGCACGAATGCTTCCATCCCTACCAAGGTTCGTCTTGCACTAATCTGGGCAAATATCATTATTAAACACAAATTCTCTTTGGTCGCTCCCTATCTATCATTCAAATTTCAACGGGCATGCACTTGTTCACATGAGGCCATTGTCTCTTCATCGCTTGGTGCCTCCTCCTTTTGATCATCCTCCCAAAGCCTCCTAGCTTTTCAGATCCTCCCTTTCCTTTCTCGGGTCATTTCTCGATCCCCATACGTAAATAATGAATTTTTCCTCCTTTTCAAATTTTCTCTGTAGCTTTCACAAGTAGCGCTCAAGGCCAATTCCAATTTCTTCTTTGCGGATACATCATATTCACCAAAGCCTTTGAAGAGATCATCCATCCTTTAATTTTCATCTTTCTCGCCATCCTCAACATCCTCTTCTTCGGGATCCACCAAATTCTTCGAGCTAACTCCTCCGAAGCGGGCTTTCTACCGATAGATTCGCCAATTCGTTTACCAGAGGTTTCCTCAATAAATGCAACAGTTTCTTTCCAGGATTCGCGATTCCATAAGCCTCCTTGCTTATCGCTTCTTTCGCTTCTCCCGCTTCGTTTCGCTTCACGCATTCTCCATCACAGCCTTCGTGGATGTATCGAAGACTTGTGCTCATTCTATTTCTCTTCCTCTACGAATCTCGGTGAGGGAAATTGTTCAATTTGTTTTTCCAAAGGTGTAGGGTGGCAGTTTTATCATAACCGTCCCCTTGCATCATAGTGCAATCAAATGAAAGTGGTTCGTCTATACGGTTATTCTTCCGCTAATCGATCTAACTGGCCACATGAAAAGTGCTCATCCTAATCCTTCTCAAAGACATTCAAACCAAAGATTGGTGTCTTCAAAGAAGACCCACCATAAGTTGCTTTATTTTCTCCATCAAGGAATTACTCATCTCTCAGCGTACCGATTTGGATTATTTATCGCCTTCGATTTCAAAATCCTCAAGGACTTTCGATCTCAAATCAAATCGGTTTCTCCATTTTTTCTTCATCTCCTTAAATGCACGCCATCTATCTTTAGAGCTGAAAGAAGTAAATTTCCATATATCAAGAGAAGTGAATAGTAAATTTATCCCGAAATGTGTTACCATAGATGTGCTAAGGTTTTGACGGATTCAATTCGAGAAATTTCAGGCCTCAAAGAAGTTTGTATTACACTTCAGCAACCAGAGAGGTCTGTTTTGCCATTCGATCAACTATACTAAACTTTGGTTAATTTTCAAACAATGTGAAATCAATGCTGGTCATGAGGAACAGTGGACTTCTTTCTTCACCTTTCAAATTCAAGTCCAATTTCAACAAATTAAGAGAAGGTGCAGCAGGCCCCTGAGGGGTTTCTTCCATAGTAATCATCTAAAGTCTGAATATCCCGAAGTTTGTTCCTCTCGAAAGGATAGTTCACCTCAAGATTTTCCTGATTCCTCAAAGACGATCTTTATTTCTCGGGCTGGTCCCGAGAGGGATCTCCTTGTCCCGACCTCACCGCCTTGCCTGATCCGAGATCCTCCTCCCAGACTTTCTTCCGATCAAGGCTTCAAACTCAAAGCAGGTTCGATTTCAACCTCTTCTACTCAAATTCCGAAAATGCATCTAGTTCCCCACTTCTTCCCAAATTTCCAAAAGTCTTCACCCTTTGAAGTTCCTAATTCAAAGATCATGGCGAAGATTGATTAATCATCGTGATAGCCGCTTTTCGGGCCTCGATGAACATATCCTCAAGATCGCGATAGTCGCAATTCGTGGGTATTTGTCTGGTGACAAATCATGAGCTTTTAACTTCCATCTTTCTCGCCAAATTTCACCTTTTCTTAGTTCAGAACTCGGTGACCTCTCGTGAGCCAGAATGAGCCTCTGGCGGTGGGAATTTTTTGCCCAAGCAAATGAAAGCTGATCTAAAGATTGGCTCTCTTCAAAGAGTTTTGAGAACTCGCGGAAGATTCTCTGAAATTCTGGATCATCCCTAATACCGTGCTGAGGAGATCAAGAACACATCCTCATCCCTTTCACTCGTGGATATTTCCCACTTTCTCAAGCAGCCTCGTGATCGGGTTTACAAGAAAGGTTCAATTGAGATTTCTCTCAATTTTGTTTTAATTCACTAACTTTCCTTAGCCACTTTGTTTTTCTTTGCTCTTCCCTACCTTCTTCTTTCACTAATCTCCCTCTTAACTCTCGTGGTTCAAGAGTTTTCCTCTTCTCAGATCCTCCTCGCGGGCCTTTTCTCCACTTTCTTCCCTTTTCGTCTCTTTATATATCGCGAATTGTTACTTTGTCCCGACCAATCAGAGTCAATCTCCACTTGCTCTGTCTGCTCAGCTCACTTGGACACCGCTTCTTCTCGTGCTCATCCCGAGGTGTTGAACTTTGACTTTCTTGGTCACCGCTCCCCTTCTTTCGGCGATTGTCAATAATGATCATATTCGGGAAAATTTGGTTTCAGATAATAGAACATCTTCTTTCTCGCAGTCTCGACTAAAAGCTAATTTTAGTTCCAAATAGAACTCGCCAGCCTTTCAGAAATGCCCTTTAGCATACCTTAGCTTCACATTTTGACTAATATACAATCCACTGTAAATTTTACCTAATTAAAACTTCTAGATGGTGAGTCCTCTATTTACAAAAACGCATAAGTCTCACTTATTCGATTTCATCAATTCGTTTCTAACTTCCAGAGGTGTCGTATCAAGCACTCGCTACAATATCAATTAAGACTCAGACATGGGTGTTTTAAACATTTAACTACTTCTTCGGGCCTTCTCGACCTGTATAGAAATCATCTAGAATCTCGTTTCATGCTCATGTCTCATATATACCGCAGGATCATCTCCTCTATCACTTAACTCAAAAATAGATTAATGTTCTCATGATAAGTTTACCTCTCTCGTATAAAATCAGCTTTTGGCTGATTTTGGCGTTAGGTCGTAAAAACAAAGTTAAGAGACCAGAGAGCCATTTCTCCTTCCTCGAGATTTACTTTCATTAAACCGCAAAAACTTGTGGCAATTCCATTGGGCGATCACCAAATATCCAACCGCCCCATTCAAGCTAAAGTTTAAAGCTTCTTCAAATCAAATTGCTTGTTGTCCATCATCGCAATTAATGTGCTCAATACGGGCTTTTCGCTTTTCGCAAGGTTTTTTAATCATCGCCAGAATCGGGAAACTCCATTGTAGATTTTAGATTTTGAATAAATAAAGGTTTTGATAATGGAGGTTTTTAGGAAAGACAGGTGTAAAATGTTAAGATTTTGGAAATTGGGTATATATTTGATCTGATGAAATGATCGGCGCTGTAGGATTAACTTAATGAACGGTTATGATTTAATCTTGGTCGATATAATTCAAGGTTATTTGCTATTAATAGCAAATAATCGACATGCGTATCAATGGCAACAATTAGGTGAAAAAAACGATGTTTCACTCTAATCGAGGTAACTCTTCGCATCCTCGCCAAAAGATAACCAACAAGAATCCTTCAAACATTCCCGCTTAAAGTTCGTGTATTTTCAGATTTATTTCAAATGATTACCGATCGAAATAAACGCTTTAGTAGTAAACGTATGTGCTATGTGTTTCAGATTAATTGAATACTTAACCCTCAATTTAACATCCACCGTGACAAAAAACTATCCATTCTTAGTTTCATCCGGTAGGTCTTTTGTCCCAGTTTTTCCATCGAAACCTCATGCATCTTAAGAGCCCTCTCGTGATAAATTACTTCACCCGGATCCAACATCCCTAATTCCACCGATAGTTCCCGAAATTTGATCACCAATGGCTTAGTAAGAATATCAACTCTTTGTTTATCAAGATGAATTTTCTCCATCCCAACGCTCTTTCTTTCTTCATATGGTCTCTTAATGAAATGGTGCCTTATATCTACATGTTTACATCTAGGTAAAGACATGCTTTTGATATTGCACAATAGCACAAGACTGTTATCACAAATATAGGAACTTTTGGCTATAATCTTATAGTTCCCTCTCAATTGTTGCCTTTAGCCAAAGAATATGTGCACGCAGCCTTCCTCAAGTTTATGTATTCACTTCTTCAGAAGACTAATTGCTCGAGGTCCGCTTAGAAAACCAGATACCATTTGCTTCCAAGAAATCGACAAGTTCCCTCAAGGGACTTCCCGCCAATTCAAGAACCACCATAATCAAGATTCAATAATCGCTAATCTAAGGTTATCATCACCGATACCACAATCCTCTATTCACCGTCCCTTTTTAGATATCTTAGTATCTTTTTTGCAGCTTCCATGTGACTAAATTTGATTAGCTTTTGTATCTTGCACATATCCCAACAAAGTTAAGTAATATCGTGCCCATTGTTTGTTGAGAGATAGAGCAATGATCCAATGATCCCTCTTATAATCAATATGTTAATCACTTCATCGTGATCGATCCATCTTGTAGTTAGTATTCATGGTAGAATTAACCGCATTGCAAATTCTCGGCTACTATACTGCAATCAGATCTCCTCGTGTTTTGTTCGATTGATGAAAATTCCTTCTTTTGATCGGGTTTTTCACCAAGTCCTAGAAAGAAATTCATCTCCCATCATTGACATCTCAACTTAATACTTTCATCGCGTTGAGAATTTTCATTAACCGATGATTAGGGGATCCAAAGATAATGTCATCCACATAGATCTCGCACCAAGAAGATATCTTTCCATCTTCATTCTCCTAACAAGTGCCCTATCAACAAGCCTTTTGATAAAAACCATGTCATGAGAAATTGAGATAGAGTATCATACCATGCTCTAGGCCATTTAGACCATACAAAGGCTTTCTTTGGCCTCAGAACTTGGTCATTCTCGACAAGCTTCATGAGGTTGTTCAACATAAACCCTTTCTTTAAGCACACCATCTGAAATGCACTCTTCACATCCATTTGATATAACTTTAAATTTCATGTGAAAGAAAGATATGCAAAGAAACAAACTAATGGCTTTTGTCTTAAAAAGTGCAAAGGTTTCAAATTATAATCCAAGCATTCTTCTTGTAGAATAACTCACAGCAACTACTTTGCCTTTGCTTTCTTAAAGCAATGACATTGTTCTCATCTCTTATTCTTGAAAACACCCACTTAGTTCCAATCACATTGTGCTTCTATAGGTCATTCTACTAACTCCCAAACTTCATTCCTAGAAAACCATTCAGCTCTTCTTGCATGGCAATAACCAAAAAGGGCTATCTTTTGAATAGCCTCTTCAATTCTTTTAAAAGAGGTTCTTTTCTCGAGCAGTGGCAAACAGAACAAAAGCACTTTTCTCCATGGAACCTTCTTTGGTTTTAACTCCTTCGACAGATTCTCTACAACCGGCTAATGAGGGGTGACCATTCAACCATGTTCTCCCTGGATGTCTCTTCAAAGAATATCCTCAACATCGTAAATGTTAGGTCTGTAATCTATTAAATTCGTGGAACAACAAGAAAGGAAAGAATAATCATCTTCCTCGTGGATATTTCATTTAGAACATTGTCAAATGATATTTGTTCCCCTTTTTTGATAGATTGGGAGGCTTTTCCTAACTGCGACTACATTTCATAGGCATTACATACCGCCGAGTCCTAATCGGTGTTTGTTCGTGATTGTCAACTTCAGCCATGGTTATATCCTTCAATGGAGAACTATCATCCCGAAAGTACCACCAAACAGTATTTCCCATCCTCGAGTCTCTTTCTTCTTAGAGTCAAGCTTACCCATTTATAAGAGGGTGATTAACTTCTTTTTTCGTGCTTAGATGATGTTTTACATCCTTCTTTCAGCTAAGTCTGGTGATCCCTTTTGTCAAGCCTCCTAATCAACTTCCTGCTTTCATGCAACACAGAGATTCATCAAAATAACATGAGGTGTTTCTTCCAATAACAGGGTCCTAAAGTTGTAAACCCAAGGTTTATTAACTCTAATATCCTAAAATATTCTTCATCACTTTTGCTATCAAATGTTTTCAACTCGATTCTTTACCATATTATTGTGTATGAAACACTTACAAAATTAAATACACGAAAAGAAAAGAAACAAGAGTCTTCTTTCATTCCACAAGCTTCATATGGAGTTTTTCCTTGATTCTTAGTACATGGATCCGCTCGAGAGTAGCATGCATTGACCGCCTCAAATTTCAAAATCTTTGAATGGTTACCTAACAATCATTGTTTTTGCAGCTTTTTTCAGCTGTCCTATTTCTTTTTCAAATACCATTTTGTCGAAAGTGGTCCTTGCAAATTTATGTTTCATGAGTTATTCCATTTGTTTATACAATAATCGATATATTATGGTTGATAAACTCAGCCTTTATTTTATCCATCTCGATTTGACCACTCGATTCTTTTCAATATCGAAGTCTTTTCAAAGAATTCTCGGCATTGTCTTCCAGTTTTTTTTGTATTGAAAAGAAAAATGACCATGTATATCTTGAGTAATCATCAACTACTACCAAAGGTATATTTCCGCCATTAAGATTGGCTAGCTACTGGACCAAAGAGATCCATATGTAATAAATTGAAGTATTCTATCAAGAGAGACTTTCTACTTTACTTTTGAATGATGCTCTAATTTGTTTTTCTTTTCCGACAAGATCACAAAAATGATCTTTTTAATGAACACTTCATTAGGTAACCCCTCACAAGTGCTAATCTTGCAAGTTTATTCAGTGGTTTTGAAGTTCAAATGGTTCACTTTTGTGCCATAACCAATTGGTTCCTGTGAGTCTTCTTCTTTGCCATTAAAACATGTATCCATAGGAGTAAGCTTCCAATCAAGAAGACACATTTCCTTTTCAGTATCAATTAGTAATACTGTTAGAAATATTATCTTTCACATAGCACAAGTTCTTTTGAGAATTCAACATCAATCTTTATCGCGTAATCGACCGACAGAAAATAAGTTATGCTTTTAAACCGTATTACATATGATACACCATGGATATGAACAAAGGTCAATTTCAAGAGTTCCATATTCTTTCGGCTCTTCGAATTATCTCCAAAATTTATCTGAGGGCCTTCGTTTCAGCCAACATAGTCATGAGCAAATATTTGTATCCTATCATGTGTCTTGAGTTTCCACTCGTCCAAATACCATGCAATGGTGTTCAATTTCATTTCATCAAAATGTTGTCTTCATTTAGCCTCGCTTTTTTCTTTCAATTCGCAAAAAAATCAGCCTTGAAAATTCATTTGGTGTGTGGTCCCACAAAGTTAGTTTGACTTTGGAACCCAAATCACCGACAACTCTAATGACTTTATAGTGGTTGATTTGTCTTCCATAAACATCTACATACACACATTCACCACCCCAGGGTGCCTTGGAAGTTGTCCCTGTGAAAGACCAGATGAACATGAGTCTTAGAGTTCTTTCGGGTTCAGCTTTTTGTTCCATTGCTTTTGGCTTTTGGTGCAAAATGGATCTCCGCTCACGATTTGGGTTCAGAAACCTTTACCCCTAGGCAAGGGGTTTAGGGTTGCTCCAGACTGGAATTGTAGTTTTTAGTAACTGAGGACTTGGTCTCTATCCGAGAATTTTCGTCGAAAGTGTATCTCTTCCAGGATTCCTCCGATAGTTCAGTAAGTATTTCTTTTCAAAGATATTCTTAGCCCGAGGCTTCAAGTAATCGTCCTGACAATCTTAGAGTAATTTTCATAAATCTTGTGTACATCAATGATATTTTACATTATGGATCAAAGAAAATGAAATCAAGTACTAACTCAAACAACTGTCATTAAGTCACGTGAACTTTTTGTTACCCCCCAATTTTAAAATTATAATCAGCTTGATCAGAAATATGTCAAGTGCATTGTGAAGATATAAACAAAGTAAGCTTGTTATCTTAAGGCAACATCAATCATATTTATGGGGAGAAGTCAGAAAGAAAGAATTGAAGTGATAGATTGAGATAGGAGAAGAAGAAGAGATTAATGTACCTGTCGTTGAATTATGTGTGATTCAAATTTTCTCATTCCAATTTCAGGATATTTATTTAGATAAAACTGTATTTAAACGATCTCATACATAAGAGAGTGAGAATCTTAGTATAAATTAACACCATCCTTTAAAGTGTTAAAAACGATCTCATGCAAGTGTGTTTATTATATTTATATGTGCAATTGGATTACATGTACATTTGAATAAGCTTGATCACCAAATTAAATTATTTACTTGCTAGTTCATAATTCATATTCTTTTAGCCAAAGGTAAACTTTTTATATAATTTTAGGAACATGTCAAGTGTATTAGAGAGTCTTTTTTTTTTAGGAATGTATTAGGAGAGTCACTGAGACCTTTTTTTTTTCTTTTTTCCTACTATCATAAAACGAGATACAAACTGTATTATTTATTATTCCTCCCCACTCATGTTGATGTACCAATTACTAAACAGGTCCTTAAACCAAACAAGTAATATTATCTTAATGGAGTTGGTTCCGTGAAATTTGTTCACCTGTGAAATTTATTTTATATTTATAAATATATATATTATTTTAGTTATCACGATTAATACTCCTTTATAATATAAATCACATCATTCAGTCATGGAGTAAAATTCTTCATATAGTAAAAAGACACACTCTCTAATTATCATAACTAATATCTTTTAATAATATTATAAATCACACTCTTTTAATCAATTTCATAAATTTTGCCTGAAATTTATTCACTTTATACTTGTCATTGACATTAACCATCAACCCACGAGATTGACTAGACCAACAAATTTTTATTCTCCACATTTTAAAATATTGTGATAAAATATTTTATAAGAGGATGACTTTTTATTTTATGATTTCTTGTAAGCATCACAAATGTTGCTTGGGCTCCATGATGCTGTTTTGTCACATTATTTCCTTCCTGTCTCTAACGTCGACCTTTCTAAATTATACTACTATATGTTCTTTTCGATGATTCCTTCTTCATACGATACTATTGAAACCATTAATTAATTACCTAACTATTTTGTCTATTTAAAAATGTACGAGTTTTATAATTAGCTTTAGATCATGTTAAATAACTTTTTTAAGCTTCTAAAACAACTTATAAATTTCTGTGAACTTGTTCGGCAAGAAAAGGTGTTAAACAACATATAAGATTTTAAATAAGCAATTTACAATTTATAATCTCAAAAAAGAAAAAAAAGTTGATATCACAACTTATTTGCAATTGCTTTCAACTTATTTTATAGTGAACAAGTTGCATGTTTTAATGTAAATAAATTGACGCCTCAAAATGCTTTTAAGTTACACGGTATACCGATTTACATGTGATCTACTCAAAATGAAAATAGAATTATTTTTATATTAAAATTAAGATTTTAAAAATATTTATTTTAAGTTATAAAAAACTTATAAATTTAATTAGCCAAATATTTTATTAACTTATAAGCTACTTAAAATTACATCTTAAAACTCTTAAAACAACTTATTGTTGTAGGATATGTAAAAATAAAGAGAACACGACTTTATTGACCAGGTTCGTAGGAATGACTACATCCTGAGTCATACCAAGTTTTTAAGGTTTTCACTATTATTCTTGTACATTAATACATCAAAGATATCCTTTTATATAAGTTACAATTTAGGTTACATGAAATACTTAAATTACTCCTTCATCGACATTTATTGATGAAAACACATAAATATATTTTGCTTTAAAACAATTATAAATTATTCGAGCTTATAAATATTTAAAACAAACTTAGCTTAAACGCCTCTTTGGATTAAATCTAATTCCCTACTGATTTGTCTTATACTTGCCCACCATGGCGTAAAGATTCCCCAAGCAACTACTATATTAGGCGTGGGATGGAGTTAGTTATTAGCAAACAAATATATCGGGCCACGTAAATAATTAGTATTAGTAAGAAGTGATGGAGAACAAGTTTGTAGCAATAAAGGGTCACGAAATCCGGGCTCCGAAAGTGAGTCCGATTTCAAATCGAGCGAAAACGGTGAGTTTGTCAAGCGCAAAAGGAGGTGATAGTGAAGAATCAGACGTATCGGGGATCCGTGATTACTCAACTGCATGAAGAAGCAAAGCCTCTCAAGCCGCTTATTAATTTCGGCCCCGCCATTGCTCCCGCCCCAAATACATACCCTTGACTTAAAAAAACTCTTTTTGTCATTTTATAACATTTTTTACCTTTACTTATATTAATATATATCTATTTCACTATGTCGCTCAGAGATCCATGCACCCATTTTTAATTAGGGTAAATATGTCATAAAAGGGCAAAAATAGTTTTTTTTATCAAAGTTGAGACAAAAAAGAATTTTGAACTATGAAAATAGAGCATAAAATAATTTGCCCCTATATATATTCTAATAAACTAGTTGATAATATAGTATGTCTAAATGTGTAATCCTGGGGCTTGGTCGACAGGTGAGATTTAGGGTCCTATTTAGGTCTTAGGTTAAAATTTTTCAAAGTAGGATATATTATAAGGTGTGGCTTCAAATGCTAATTTTCTCCATACAAAGCAAATTAAACGGACCCCCTTCTAGTGGACGTTGGGGACATCGAGTCATAAAAAGTTACTAGTATGCATGACGCAATATTATATGGTCTCACGGTGACAACATTTAACTAACACTAATTAATACTGCCTTCAAAAAATCGAAACTAGCACTAATTATTACTTGTTCCTTAAAAATTTAAATTGTCATTTTCAAATTATACTCCGTTCTCGTTATGATAATGTCTCACACAAACCAGCTCATATATAAAACTTAATTTCTTTTGTATCTAGCTATCAATATTTGTGATTCATATACTAAGACAAGAAACAAATATATGCAGAGAAAAATCTTGTATACCATACAATTCATGTGTAATTTTAAATAGTATTATTTATATTACTAAAAAGTATTAGTTCACATTGATAGGTCCGATACATAATGCAAGTGGGTCGAGTGGTGGCGTCGGGTTGGGTCTTCGGTTTTAGAAAGGATGAGTTTGTGGTTGGGCTGCTCACATGGGGAGAGTACACTTTAATAGAGGAAGGCACAGGGAGGCTCTTGAATAAGCTGGATCCCATGGATTTGCTTTTACCTTACCATGTTGGCCCTCTTGGTAATTAAACTTTTGTTCTTCCATTATATATCTATTCTACATTTTCTGAAAATAATTAATCAACTAATTTTGTCTTAAATATTATTGAATTGGTCTTATAAAAATAGTCAAATGCTCTCACACCATCAAGATTATATGTAGTTTGAAGGATTTAGATTTAATTGTTTAAATTAGATAATTTGAACTTGAGGACCTGTCTCACAAAAAATCAAAATTGATTACTAAGATATGATAAAGAATATAATCAAAAATTTTCACATTATTTTTTTGCAATATTTTAATCAAATGATCTGGAAATTATCATAAGGTGTAGTGGATTAGGGAGTCAAAATCAAAGATTAGTTCTCATTGGGTCGTATGAATGCACATTGTCTGTTCAAAAGATTAGTTGTCATTGTTAGGTATATATATATATATATATATATATATATATATATATATATATATATTAATAAATACTAAAAAATACAAATAATTTTTATTAATATTGACTAAACTTTTTAATTTTACTTATATATATATATATTTTATGTGTGTGATAATGTGAATAGGGGTGAGCATTTGTATTCGGGATCGGGGCTCAATTTTAATTATAGATTATTTGGTTTTTTTGATTTCAATTCCATTTCAATTTTAAGATAAAATTATCAAAAAAATGAAAAATCGAACCGAAATAATACATTCTATATAAATAATCCTAATTCTAGATAATTTATTCATTTTCTACCCGAAATAATACACTATATGTTGATTGTTAACTTATGTATTAGTGTAGCATCATTGAACCTTGTGGTGTTATTTAATTTACGTAATTTCAAATAAAGGAAAATGGACACGTGCCTTAAAAAATGGTTTAATTTCATAATGTAAAATAATTTCAATTTTTTAGACTTCAATCAGAACTGCTCCGAAAAATTCGTTCGTTAAGATTTATTATGTAGTCAAATAGTTCGGGTTTTGATTTATTATAATATATTTCAATTATTTTGATTTTGCTATTTCGATTCGGTTCGATAATCAAAATAACCAAATGTTCACCCCTATATGTGAAGATTGGATCTTTTTGATATCGGTGCACTATGCACCCATAGTATATTTTAGAAATCGATAACTTGTTTCAATCGGAATTTGATTTTGTTATTATCTTAAACGGTAATTTGTGTTCGTGAAAATGTATTGTATGTTTTCAAAGGCAATAAATTATAAATTTATAAAATACGCTATAGAGTGCACGTGCATTTGGTGCATACACGTTAATTCGTTGTAGACTTGTATAGAATACAGAGTTAGCTTATACAACAATTTCTTTTTTTATAATCCGTTGTCTATTTAGAGTTGTTGTTCATAATGTTTTTGGTGATGTTATGAATTCTTCTCATCAGATTATACAACCCACAAATTAATATCTTTTTTTTCTTTCGAAAAGCCACAAATTAATTGTCATATAAATATGGAAATTGAAGAATGGTAAATAATGAATTATTCAGGATTTAGTGGACTTACTGCATATGGAGGGTTTTTTGAAGTATGTAAGCCAAAGAAAGGAGAAAGCGTGTTTGTATCAGCTGCTTCAGGTTCGGTGGGAAGTCTTGTTGGACAATATGCTAAACTCTTTTGGTTGTCATGTCATCGGGCTGTGCTGGCACCCCCAAAACAAGGTATGTTCTGAATTTTTCTGGGCCCAACCCATCTATTAAGCAAGCTTAGGGTTTAATCAATTTTGACATTTCACTGTTGTCATTAAAATATAATTTATTCAGACCGAATCGCTATTAATTATTAATATAAAAAATGTCAGTATGATTCAAATAAAACAAATTGTATATTTCAACGCAAATAAATTGTATTTATTCTAAAATATATTACAAAGTGTCACATTTATTTATTTAAGCACATGAGACCATTCTATTCATATATATATATATATATATATATATATATATTTTTTTTTCTTTTATCATTCTTAAAATTGATAAATTTGTTCATAAATTCACTATTTTTTTTTTAAATGTCATATGCTACCTTTATTTTAGAAAATTGGCAAAATACATTTTTAGATCCCTGAATTATTAATTTTTGTTTCGAAAGGTCCCTAAACTATTTTTTTATTTTAAAAAGTCCTTGAACTATTAATTTTTATTTCGAAAGGTCCTTAAACTATTTTTTTATTTAATGAAGTCCCTAAATTATTGATTTTTGTTTCACGCATTCATTTTTTACTTTTTTTTTTTAATCATCTAACAGAACCTTTAAGTAAATACGCGCATATCATCATTCTCAAAATTGTCAATATTGACTATTGTTTTACTTAATGGTTATGTTAAATTAATTAGAAAATTCCATCAAGAATGACTGCTTGAAATAAAATCAATAGTTTAGGACTTCATTAAAAAATATAGTTTAGATCTTTTTCAAACAAAATTTAACAATTCAAGGACTTGTTAACACAAAAAAATAATTTAAAGATCTTTCGAAACAAAAAATAATAATTTAGGGACCTAAAGATGCATTTTGCCCGTAAAATTTTATGTATTAATAATGGCCGTCATCAAAGAACGTGAGGAACAAATACAAAATTAAGAATTTCACAATATATGGTAAAAAAATGATCATATACAAAAGGGAAAATATAATCATAGTATAATTTGAATGTCAATTATATATGTACATTATTTTGTACAAGCTATTAATGCTAAAGAGTTTGCATAGTTGATGGTATTATCTTTTATGTATATATCCGTATTGATTTGCTCAAGGAAAAACTTGGTTTTTTGATGATGCATTCAACTACAAAGGAAGAGGCCGATCTCAAATCTACTGAAAAAAAGGTTTTTCACTTTTATAACTATTCTATAATCAACGAATTTTTGCCCTAATCAACCATGTTACCTTAAGAACACATCCAACAATTATATTTTTCACAATTATTTCATGGAACGATTGATATCGAGAGAACTCGACTCATGCTCACATTTTGAGTTCAAATATTACAAAATAATTCAAAATAACTCGAATAACATTAAACTATCCACTTAATGGATCACCTTCACAAATGTTAGAGATGAGAATTTAATCCACCAATGAAGGGGACTGGGGTGTTAGGAAATTATCATTTTGCCTTTTTTTTTTTTTTTTTTTTCTCTTGTTGTCTACTCATGAGTTTCTCCTCAGGTAGGAAATTTAAAACCAACCACACAAGTAAGGTATGTAGCACTAAAAAATTAATATAATTATACATTTCTCTGCAAGTTCGAACTTTTTAAATGAAAATGAAATTCTTTCTTTCAATTAAATGTATCCCCATTTTTAATTTGATAAATTATTAACTAGTTTTTTTTTATTGCTTTATTAGAGAGGGTGTTTTACGCTTTTACAAAATTTCGATATGATGTCATAGATCACTTAAAAAAAAGTCATGACAAAGTCAATTATAATTATAATTTTATATGAGTGTTATATGTTTTTTATCGTTGTTTAACTTTAAATATTAATGATATTTTTATATTTTATTATTCTCTCCGTCCCCATAAAATAATCATATTTAGATTTTACAAAGACTAATAAAACATCATTTATTGTGCATGAAATTTTGGATTTCACGCATATTTTTTTTTTGATATACCCTTATTTATTGAATACAAAATACAATAATGACAATACAATGTGGGGGTACTAAATGGGGCATTTTAAACAATTTACACACTTTAAATAAAAGTGATTATAATTTGGGGACAAATCATAATGGAAACGTGGACTATCTTTTGGGGATGTAGAGAGAGAAATTATTTATTGATCATACCTCAAATTTAAAATATTGTATTCACTTTAATGATACAATTACTTCCCAAATCAGGATCGACATGTATTTCGATAATGGGTGGAGAAATATTGAAGTCCGCCAGCTAACATGAAGCAATTTGGGCGATCATGTATGCGGTGCCATATCCGAATATACGGGTGTAGGCAAAAGGCCAACTGGAAATGTTAGATTGGTGTACAAGAGAATCACGATTCAAGGATTTGGTCTCCGACATTTTTTAATGCTACTGCCAGATTTCATCACAACAACGCGGAGCATCTCCGCTCGAAAATGCATGCCTTTTCAGACATCTCTCATGGTGTGGAGAGTGTGCCTCGGCCTTCATAGGCCTCTTTTCCGTGACAATATTGAAAAAGATTGTGCAAATATCGAATTGATGAGTAATTTATTTAATTTCTCAATTTTGGAGATTTTTGGTGAATTATATATGTTGATTTATGAGAAATAATTCACAATTTATTACATAGTTTTATATATTAATATTAAAGCTTGGGAGCTCTAAAATTAATTATGGGGTAGGTCTTTTGTAAAAAAATTGCACAATGTGAAAATATTATTAGAATAGAAAATTTAAACCATGCAAGTTGTAACGAGAAAATGTACACAAGACAATTTGAGACTTTAGTCACATTTACTTTTTGTGGCCTTATCGACAAGATGTTCATTTTCTAACTAAAAGTCCGGTTCAATTTTTCGCTCTATTCATTCAAATGTATTTCTTCAACCGACAAACTTTATTTTCTTTTTGCATTTAACTTTGAATCCTTCTAGTCAGTCGAGGTAGACGCTTGAGAAATGCCGACATTAAGTTGATAAACACACAATTTAAATGAAGCTTCAGATAGCCTTTGATTCTAGAAACTAGAGCAAATATTTTGGAAAAGAGATTATGGGTTGTCGAGTATACCTTTTTCCTACTAGTCGACTTATATGTTTGAATTTTTTTCATTTCATTAAACTTGATCTTGAAGACCCAATAATTTATTATTCTTCGCTCCTTTTGGCAAATCAATAAGCTCTCAAGTTTTGGTTTTCATAATGGTGTACATTTCTTTATTCATGGCTTTTTTGTCTATTGCTCTTCTTTTTGATGCCTCTTCAAAGGTGTGGGGGTTAATGAAAATACCCAAATTCACAAGACTCGAGAGATTTTACTTAGTAGATCTAGTCTTTATTAAAGGACTTTACCCAACCAATTATTCTCCACTTCTTTCGACCTTCATCATTTTGGACTTGAGAAAGACTAAATTGAGATGCTAATATGTGGTTCAAGATAACTCAGAGATTCCACAACTTTTCTTCTCTTTCCAATCCTAAATTGGGCTATGCTATGGGTTATACTTAAAAAATATGCTTTTATTTGTATAAACAAAAACCTAATTTTCTCATTTATTTATTTAAATAATATATTAATCATCGTTGCATTAAATATGAATGAATGTTATATATATTTATTTAGTAAACCCGCTTCAATAAGTTAAGCGTGACATATTGTAGTTAATTTGGTGATACTAGTGCATTTAGATGCAATGAATAAGGACCTCTGAGGATAAATTTTTCGCACCTAATATAATGAGAATTAGACCTCAAAGGGCGTATGTTATTTCTTAATCTCGATCCTTAAATAGATCGTGGTGGAATTAATAACTATTGCTTTGACTTATGATAGGAAGAGAGTCAATGTGATTCGATAATTTATATCTTGGTCAATATTATTAATTACATGACGATTGTTGACATTTAATATCGAGAATCGTGTAAAGACGCTTTCGGCTGACTTGGTGTCCTTGGTGGGCTCGGAATCTTTATTATACCAAATCTGCGCAAGGGAAATTTATTTCCTGATGAATAATAACGTTGAGTTGTCTTTACTTCAAGGACAAAGATATTAATTAATATAAAGATTGTTCAAGGGTTTAATTAATTAATGGACTAAGATAATCTTAAACACGGAAATAATGACCAGGAGCCATATTATAGTAAAGTCGTAATATGGGTTAAGATGGATAGTTCAATATTAATTTTATAGTGGAGTAAATTAATATTAATGGACTTGAATAATATTTGGCCCAATATTATAGCTTCATAGTCCATTGGAGGTCCAATCTTTAATTCTCCTAAAGGCCCCTTAAATAGCCCAATTAAAGTCCAAAATAATGAAAATGAGAAGAAAAATATTATTGCCTATTTTTCCATGTAATTTTCGAAAATATGAGTAGGAAAGAGAAAAGATTTTTCTTTGATTTTCTTGGAAGGATCTTATGGAATAAGTATTCTTGAGATACAAGTTTATCCCATAAATTCAAGAAAAGGAAAAGATCTTATTTTTTCCTACATATATGAAAATTTTGAAAATTAGGGGAGCAATAAAGGAGCGTAAGATTTTGTTGGGAGATATTTTGGGAAATAGAATATATTGGATATATTCTAGATTGTATCTTGAGAAAGTTAAGAAGGAAATTTCCAATGCCCAACTTAACCAAAATTTTTCGCCCAAACCAAACTCCTATATATATAGGGATGAATCTTTCATTCCCAAGTGAAATTCCATGTGTTGGAAATATTAGAAATCTACAAAGGTGGTGGTGCAAAATATTTTATTTTTTCTCTTGTTAAAATCGCTCGTGGTGAATCCTCCCACCAGATTACGCCAGGACTTGGGACATATTTGAAAGGTTCTTTGGGTTGATCCAACGCCTCAACGGTTGTCTCTACAAGAGGTATTTAATCTCGTAACTCCCAGATTCCGTCTAGCTTAGGATTTACGGATTATGTGTACGATGATTGTTTATTTTGCTTATTAATTATTATGTTGAATTGATTTAAAATTAATTCATGTTAGTAATTAATTGATTAATTTAAATATGTATTTAAAATCATCTCGATAGATCCGTGCACCCATATTTTCCCAACACTGCATCGAGCTCGGGTTTCAGCCTCACTTTTTAAACCGTTATTTAAATTATGTTGACATTATATTGAAAATTGATAATAGAATCGCAACTGCTTTGGTGTGTATCCAATTGTCGCGGTATTTAATGTGTTTAATTTTTCACGCGATGAATATTGGTTTTAATTCGAATTGCTCGATTTATTTTTCTCGTGAGAAAATCCATTTGGCAGATTAGGTTATTTTGATTTGTTCAATGTAATAGACTAGTCTAGATTTAAGGTGCATTTATTTTTCGTTAAATAAATCAGAACTTGATCAAGATGAAGACTTGAGACGAGGGGAGTTAAGATGACCCAGAACCGCACGTAGGCGACGCGGCATTATGTGAAACATGCCAAGGGAGGCACGCCACAAGAACGCGGACGTCGCCAGCGATCTGGCGTGGCGACGCATGGCCAAAGAGTGAGTTTCCCGACGCATACGCACTGGCGGCAAAGCGCGCGGACTCGACAGCGGATTTGGAGGCGAAGGCCACGGTGGCACGACGACGCTGTCCGGGTTCTGCGGTGGCGGCGCAGATGCAAAGAAGGTAAATTATATGAAGACGGGCGGTTGGTACGCCATGGCGCCCGCCGATGCCCCTCGAGGCCGCTGGAGGTCCATGGGGACGCGATCTAAGCTCGCTGCAAGTGGCCGGATGCGGGCGAAGCATCCCGGACCAAGTAGCTACTGGAATGGTGCTTCGAGATGAATTTTTTCGAGATTTAACGAGTGGGAGAAATTCAAGACGACATTTCTTCAAGATCAAGCCAAGGAAAATCAAAACCATGACAATTGATAATTTATGCCCAATATGTTTTATTTTCCTTTGCTTGATTTATTGTTGTTTTTCTTATGCTTTATTTAATTTGTTTAAATGTGTTTGCATGAGAATTGCCCAAATCTAAAAATCTCAAATTCAAAAAAATTACTAAGAATGTTTTAATAATTAATTTGGTTTTTGAATCAAATTAATTTTGACTCTCCATGATTTATTTATTTGTGAAATCTTTTGAGAAATTCTTCACGGACGCCAAAAAGATAGCTTTCACATGAATAAATTCTCAAAAGAATGATTATGAATTATTATTATGACGATTTATGACCCTCCCAAGAGGCTCGATCAAAACGCAAGTAGTAATTATGTAATCCGTTTTGTTTGTAACCCGCTTGAATGTGACTAAATGATGACCTCCCAAGAGGCTCATTTAAATCTGCTTTTGAGATGTTTGGTCGATGCATGTTCATATTTTTTTTTAGATTTAAATATGAATCATGTGATCGAATTGTGTGATTTTCTTTGTGTTGATCCTGATATTGATACAAGATATATGCTTATTTTCGGTTTCATCATGTCGCAACCTTTTTAATCCACATTCAATATAAAGATTAATCACATCGGAGAAAACTAACTATGTTGTTTGGAAACGAAACCTTATAAATATCCTTGCTTCGCAGATGAATTCAAATGGGTGCTTAACGTAATTAAAACCCGAAAAACCAACCAATGCTTCAGATATGGGGAAGAGATGGAATATAGTGAATGGGAGTCGGGAAATGAATTTATAAAGGACATTATCTTTGACACATGTCGATTTGTTAAAAGACCTTTATCAAGGATTTTCCATACCGCAGAACATTATGGGAAATCTCAAGCAATGTTCGCACATCGACCCATATGGCAATCCAGAGTATTGCTGACATGGTCAAGCTAAAGTTGGAAGAAGGAGGATCAAAAAGAGCACATTCTTGGTTATGGCCATCTTTTGAAGACTTGGCATATCTTGGCGAAAAAATGTGACTTCAAGAGCAAAATTGATTTCATTCTCTTTCAGTAGCTATGATCATCCTTATGTAAGGTATCTAATGGAAGCTATGAACTTTCACCGGATGATCTAATAAAGGCTCTCACGCTGGTCGAAAGAGGATATTGAGCGCAAGAAAGTGAATTTGGTTACAAAAGGGTTCACTTCTCGTTCTAGGCCAATTGGTGATAAGAACAATGAAGAGATGAAAAGGATAAACCCGTTTATTCAAACTTCAAAGATGAGAGCTTAAGCAAGAGGATCTATTCGAATGCGAGAAAGAGGATATTGAGATGGGCCTGCTCCAATCCCAAAAGGAATGGAAAGAAAGGTAATGCCACTCACTAGTTGTTGAAACTTGTTGTTGGTCCCGGTAACGAGTTCCACACGGTAGTGGGGAATACACGTATAATAATTTTTAAAAATTTTAAAACAAACTATAATCAAAGAGTCAGTTTTCCTAAGTTTCAAATCCCGAGAAGCACAAAATGCCCCGAGTCAAAGTTCATCGAGACAATCACAATCGAAAGGCTTTCAAAGACTTCTGATTAGCTCAATCGATTCGAAGTTTCTACAACAAAGTCCAAATAAGCTTGAGTAGATAATAATCTTTATCGACTACTCAGAAAGTTTATAAGTTTGACAACTATCTATACCGCTTATCTAGAGCGCGAATGTGTAGTTCTAAGTTTATACTGCTTTTACTTTGTCGGTAATCTTTCCTTAATAAAACAAAATTAAGGCCGTGGGTCAAGTTAATGCAACTTCAAAGGATTGTTTCCCAATCAATATCGTAAAACTTTCGTAATGCTTTCAAGAAAAAATATGCAATGTAAATAATACGCACGTATGTAGCAACCAACACAACAAGTTATAGTGGTTCGTGAGGCTCAAGCTCCCATTGCCCAATCTCTCGATCCTCGTGAGAAATTCCTTAACACACAACTTAGACTACCACAAGCTTTCAGACCGACTCAAAAAGCCTTACTAACTTTCTACCACGAAGTTTTCAGTCAAATATCGCGAACTTACTAACTCAACACACACACAAGCTGCTCAAGACGCCTTTACTAACTTTTCTCTAGAGTTTTCGACCGAACACAAAGCCTTACTTACTTTTTACAACTTCACTTTCAACTACTACACACACAACCAACCACCTAAATAAAGGGTTTGATTTTTGGTTGGTTTCAACTTGGGTGAGATATCCTTTGCAATAAAAACACAAGTAAAAAGTGCCAGATATCTCTAACTAAGCTTTGGATATATCTAGGATCTTGACTTAGTAAATGAAATTCTCTTCAAAGATGAAACACTTGGGAAATTTTAGGGTTTCGAGTGCTTCACAAGGTTGTTTTGAATACGAATGAAGCTCCCGGTTGCTTTGATTTCCGTGAATCTTGAAATGTTTAAGGCCTCGATATTTATAGGCAACTCTCCGTGGCTTCACTTTGAAAACTATCCGGCTGAGAGATAGCATCTAGGGTTTCTTCTTTTGAGTAATTGATGAAATCCACTATATTAGGTTTGAACGCACCCTTGCATGTTTTAGGAAATATCCGCATAAGCACTTAATCATCAATTTCGCGAACAAGACAAATATCAATGCCGATATTCTTCGTGCAAATGTCGCTTTCAAAGTCGTTAGAAATGTTGTTGTCGCCCTCTCATTGGTTGAAATCTTCCTTTGAGCAGAGAACATAAACGCTCTTTCAAATAACCACACCGAATCGATATTTTTCTTAGTGTCCACGGTAACATATAACATTCTCTTTCAGATGTACTAAGAATGAACAAACATTATTCAATTTTGAAGGACTTGTTCAGGTCTTTTGGTTCAAGACAAAAGAGTCTTCGTGGATCTTCTATTCTCCAGGATCTTCACTTTCGTTTCTCTACCGATCTTTCAAGATGATTTAGGTCTTCAAGATGTTTTTTAGTCTTGTGGATCTTCCGAGATCTTCGCAGACAAACTTTGTTTAAACCTCTCCTAACTCGGATCTATATCTCGCTTAACTATACATGGTGCGTATAATCCAAAACATAACAACAATTTGAAACATGATCCTAACAAACAAGATTGTCTTGAAACATGTCATACACAGGGTTTTTGGGATCTAATCAAAATCTTTTATTAAATTCATCTCCCCAACAATTTCTCCCTTTTTGATGATGCCAAAACCATCTTGTTACAAGTTTGCAAACATAAGTAAACCTATCATCTATTCAAAGTTTCAATTTCATAAAGCAAGTAAAAACAAGTAAAGGCAACCATCAAGTAATCAAGAAGATAATGAGAAATTATCTTTTTGATCACTGTAAAAATCAAGAGATTTTTCATTCAGCTCGTAAACCAAAAGTACAAGTTACATTGGTTTATCTCAAGTAATTCCATCAAACAAAAGAAAAACAAGATACTCATTCTTCATCGATTCAATTTCATCTAAACAGGGTTTCCAAAGTTGAACAAGCCATAGTATCTATTCTTCGCCTGGCTCTTCAGTGTGAGTTTGAGCATCATTCCCAAATGGCCATCCTAGACACTCAAAGATGATCCAAGAAATCAAAGATGAATGAAATCATAATTGATCATCCCATTCTCAGATTTTTGGTCGGAGGGTATTTGATATGTCCGTGAGCTTTTGGGTCGATAACCTGGTTGGTATCAAATATGTCAAACTACTTTTGGTGCATATGTCGCTGAAGTTTTTGCAGTTAAAGTAGGCAATGAACGCTTCATCCCTACCAAAGTTCTTCGTCTGCATTAATTCAAGAAAATATCATTATTAAAACACAAATTCTTTTGGTCGTCTCCCATCTATCATTCAGCCCAATGGGCATGCACTTGTCTACACGAGGCCATTTGTTTTCTTCATCGGCTTGGTGCCTCCCTTTTTGATCATCCTCCTAAAGCCTCCTAGCTTTCTTTGCATCCTCCCTTTCCTTTTCTCGGGTCATTTCCGATCCCCATTACGTAAATAACAAATTTTCCTCCTTTTCTCACCTTCAATAGCTTTCATAAAGGTTGTGCCACCCCAATCCAGTCTCTTGGTGGATACATCATATTCACCAAAGCCTTCTTTGAAGAGATCATCCATCTCGCACTCTTCATCTTTCTCAAGAACTTCAACATCCTCTTCGTGATCCACCTCAAATTCTTGAGCTAACTTCTCCGAAAGTGGCTTTCTAACGATAGATTTGCCAATTGTTTAGTCTTCGTGAGGTTTCTCAATAAATGCAACAGTTCTTCCGAGGATTCAAGATTCCATAAGCCTCTCCTGCTTATCGCTTCTTTGCTTTCCTTCTTTTTTGTTTCTTTGCTCATGTACTCCATTGCAGCCTTTTCTCAGATGTATCAAGACTTCAGTTCATTCCTATTTCCTCTTTTCCTCTATGAATCTTTTTCAGAAATTGTTCAATTTGTTTTTCCAAAGGTGGCAGGCGCTGTTTATCATAACCTGCCCCCTTTTGCATCATAACTAAAATCACTTAAAGAAGGTTCTCATTCATATGAAGTTATTCTCGCCAATCGATCTAACTTCCGCATACCATGAAAGTGCTCATCCCTAATCCTTTCCTCAAGACATTCAAACCAAAGATTAGTGTCTTCAAGAAGACCACCATAAGTTGCTTTCATTTTCCCATCAAGGAATTACTCATCTCCTCAACAAATTGATTTGATCATTTCATCATTTTGGATTTAAAAATCCCTCAAGCACTTTTGATCTCAAATCAAACCGCTCTCCATTTTTTTCTTCATCTCCTTAGCCACGCCATCTATCTTTTAGTTGGAAAGAAGTAAATTTGCTATCAAGAAGTGAATAGGCAAATTTACGAAATTTTATACTACCAGATGTCTTGCTAAGTGTTTTGATTGATCACCCCGAGAAATTTGTGGCTCAAATAAGTTTAGACACTTCAAAGAACTGTGAGGTTCTGCTTTGCCATTTGATCAATCATAGGCTCAAACTTGGTTAATTTTCAACAATGTGAAATCAACAGATTGGTTAAGAGAATCGTGGACTTCTTCTTGACCGAATCAAGTCCAATTTCAACAAATTCAAGAGAAGGTGCAGCTGGCTCCCGAGGGTTTCTTCCATAAGAATCATCTAAAGTTCGTGAATATCCCGAGTTTGTTCCCTGAGCAGACGCTCCAAATCGGATTTTTCCGCCGACCTCAAAGACGATCTTTGTCGGTTTGTCCGGAGAGGATCTTCCTTGTCCCGACTCACCATTTTTTTCGCTCGATCCGCATCCTTCCTCTCAAATTTTTCTTCCCGATCACGTTTCAAACTCAAAGCAGTTTGATTCTCAACCTCTTTCTTACCCAAATCCCGAAATGCATCTAGTTCCGCCACTTCTTCCGCCTAAAAAAGTTCACCGCCAAGTTCCCAATTTCGAAGATCACGGGCGAAGATCGATTAACTATCGCGATAGCCGCTTCGGTCGATGAACATATCCCCAAGATCGATAGTTGGCAATTCGGTATTTGTCCAAGACAAATCGCTGAGCTTTTAACTTCCATTCTTTCTCAAAATTTCACCTTTTCTTAGTTCGGAAATCGGTGGACTCCTCTTCAGAGCTAGAATGAGCCTCCCTGGGTGTGGGAATTTTGCTCTCAGGTGTAGGTGGGATCGGTATTCGCTTTCTTCAAAGGGTTTTTGAGAACTCCGTGGAAGATCTCTCTGAAATTGATCATCCCTCAATACCGTGTTTGAGGACATCAAGAACACATCCTCATCCTCTTTCAAATTTTGAGGATGGTTTCCCCCCTTCTTCTCGGCTGAAATGTGAGATCACTTTCACAAGAGTGTCCAATGGAGATTTTCATCGAGCCAATTCACTAACTTTCCTTAGCCACTTTTGTTTTCTCTTTTTGCTCTTCCCGAGCCTTCTTTTTTTTCACCAATCTCCCTCTTAACTCTCGGTTCAAGAGTTTTCTTCTCTTCCTCAGATCCTCTGCGGGTTTTTTCCTCCACTTTCTTCCCCTTTTCGCCTTGTTACATCGCCAATTGTGCGATTGTCCCGATCGAATCGAGCTCTCAATCTCCACTTGCTCGGCATTCCTCAGCTCACTTTGGACAAAATGCTCTTGAGCTCATCCCGAGGTGTTGAACTCGGACTTCTAAGTCGCCTCGCCTTCTTTTTTGACTTTTTGGTTTTCCCGAATACGATCATATTCTGGGGAAAATCGGGTTCTGTATAATAGAAACATCTTCCTTTCTGCAAAGTCTCGAACAAAAAAGCCAATTTTAGTTCCAAATAGAACTCGCCTAGTCTTCGAAATGCCCTTTTAGATACTTTTAGCTTCACATTTTGACTAAATATACAATCCACCAAAATTTTAAATAATTAAAACTTCTAGATGGTGAGTCCTCTATTGCAAAACCATAAGTCTCACTATTCTCGACTTAATTCGTTTAAACTTCCAGAGGTGCTCATCAAGCACTTGGCTACAATATCAATTAAGACTCAGATACGTGTTTTAAACATTTTTTGTTTAACTGCCCTTTCATTAATTTTAGAAGAGAAAATCTATCTAGAATCTCTTGTTCATGCCTTACATATATACCGCAGATCATCTCCTCTATCACTTAACTCAAAAACAAAAAAAAATGTTCAAGTGATAAGTTTACCTCTCTCGCATAAATTGCTTTTTCTTTGATTTTGCAAGAAGTGTCAAAACAAAGTTGCGAGACCAGAGAGCCATTTCTCCTTCCTTGAGATTTACCACAAAACCAAGAAAACTTTTGTGGTAATTCGATTCGGGCGATTGCTCACCAGCTTTATCCAACCGCCCCATCTCAAGTAAGTTTAAAGCTTCTTCTTCAACCATAGTTGTCTTGTTGTCCATCATCGCAACAATGTGCCTCAAATATGGCTTTTTTTACAAAAGGTTTTTAATCATCGCCAGAATCGAAACCCATTGTAGATTTTAGATTTGAATAAATAAAGGTTTTGATAATCGGAGGGTTTTTAGGAAAGACAGGTGTAAAATGTTATGATTTTGGAAACTCGGGGTATATATTTGATCTGATGAATGGATCAGGGGCTAAGATTAAATCTTAATGAACGGTTATGATTTAATCTTTTGGTCGATATAATTCAAGGTTTATTTGCTATTAATAGCAAATAATCGATATGCAGAATAATGGCAACAATTAGGTGAAAAAATGATGTTTCACTTCTAATCGAGGTAACTCTTTTTGGTATCCCCGCCAAAATATTAACCAATAAGAATCCTTCAAACATTCCCCGCTTAAAGTTCGTATTTTTGTATTTATTTCAAATGATTACCGATCAAATAAATGCTTTGTGAGTAAATGCACGCTGCCAAGTGTGTTTCAGGATTAATTGAATACTTAACCCTCATCAACACCGTACCGTGACAAAAACTATCCCCGATTCTTAGTTTCCATCCCCGAGAGGTTCTTTGTCCCGAGTTTTTCCTACCTAAAAAACCTCTCATGCATCTCAAGAGCTTCTCCTTCAGATAAATTACTCACCGATCCAACATCCCTAATTCCAATCGAGAAGGTTCCTTGAATCTTCGACTTCCCTAACGGCTTAGTAAGAATATCAACTCTTTGTTTATCAAGATGAATTTTCCCATCCTAATGTCTTTCTTCTCTACATGGTCTCTAATGAAATGGTGCCTTTATATCTACATGTTTACATCTAGTGCAGACATGATTTTGTGATATTGCAATAAAGACTATAATCACAAAAATATAGGAACTTTTTTGGCTATAATCTATAGTCTCAATTGTTGCCTTTAGCCAGCATATGTGCACAAAGCCTTTCCTCCTATGTATTCACCTTCAAGAGTACTAATTGCACATCGAGGTTCCGCTTTAGAAAAACCAGATACCGCCGCTTTCCAAGAAATCGACAAAGTTCCCTCGGCGGACTTCCCGCCAATTCGCAACCACCATAATCAAAGATTCAATAATCGGGCTATTCAAGGTTATCATCACCGGATACCACAACTTTTCTATTCAATCGCCCTTTTTAGATATCTTTAGATCTTTTTGGCGAAGCTCTTCCATGTGACTAGCTCGATTTGACAATTTTTGGTATCTCGTGACATATCCCAAATGTTAAAAAGTAATATCAAAGCCTACTTGTAAGCTGAGATAGAGCAATGATCCAATGATCCTCTATAATCAATATGGTTAATCGATTTGCTTCAGAATCGTAGATCCATCTTGCTTAGCATTCATAGGAATTCTAATCGACATTACACTTCAATACCATACTGCAATCGATCTCCGTGTATTTTGTTCCGATTGATGAAAATTTCTTTTTGATTGTTTCACCCAAGTCCTAGAAAGAAATTCATCTCCCCATCATTGACATCTCAAACTTACCTTTCATCGCTAGAGAATTTTCTCACACAACCGATGATTAGGGGATCCAAAGATAATGTCATCCATATAGATCTTTAGTAAGATATCTTTCCCATCTTCTATCTCCGAACAAGGTTCTATCAATTCCTTTTGATAAAACCATGGTCAAGAGAAATTGAGATAGAGTATCATACCATGCTCTAGGTGCTTACTTGCACTACATACAAGGCTTTCGAGCACCAGAAACTTGGTCATTCTCGACAGTAAGCCATGAGGTTGTTCAACATAAACCTTTCTTTAAGACACCATTCGTAAATGCACTCTTCACATCCATTTGATATAACTTTAAATTTCATGTGAGCAAAGATATGCAAGAAACAATCTAATGGCTTCTAGTCTTGCAATCGGTGCAAAGGTTTCATCATAATCCAAGCATTCTTCTTGGGAATAACCTTGTGCAACTAAATTTCCTTTTGTTTCTTACAATGACATTGTTCTCATCTCTTATTCTTGAACACCCACTTAGTTCCAATCACATTGTGCTTCATAGGTCTATCTACTAACTCCCAAACTTCATTCCTAGAAAACCGATTCAGCTCTTCTTGCATGGCAATAATCCAAAAGGAATCTTGAATAGCCTCTTCAATCTCAAAAGGTTCTTTCTCGATATAAGCAAATGTAACAAAGCACTTTCTCCATGGAACCTTCTTGTTTTAACTCCTTCAGATAGATCTCTCACAATCTGACATGTAGGGTGACTATCTAACCATGTTCTCCTGGATGTTCCCCCTTCAGTAATATCCTCAACATCAGAAATGTTAGTTCGTAATTCATTAAATTCGTGAACAACAAGAAAGGAAAGAGTGAATCATCTTCCTCAGGGGATATTTCATTTAGAACATTGTCAGTGACATTTGTTCCCCCTTGGTTGATAGATTCAGAGTTTGCCTCAACTGTGACCACATTTCATAGGCATTACATACCTGAGTCCGAACGGTGTTTGTTCGATTGGTCAACTTCAAACAGGTTGGCTATCCTTCAATGGAGAACTATCATCCCGAAAGTACCAAAATTTGAGTATTTCCCATCCCGAGTCTCTTCTTCTTATGAGTCGGTTTCTCCATTCATAGTAGGTGATTAACTTCTTCTTTTCAGGCTTAGATGATGTTTTGACATCCTTCTTCAAAGCTAAGTCCGTGATCCTCTTGTCAAGTCTCCTGAATCAACTTCCCGCTTTCTTATGAACACAAGTAGATTCATCAAAAACAACATGAGGTGTTTCTTCCACAATAAGGGTCCTAAAGTTGTAAACTCAAGGCTTTACTAACTTCGTAATATCCTAAAAATATTCCTTCATCACTTTTTGCTATCAAATGTTTTCAACCGATCTTTACCATTATTGTGTATGAAACACTTACAACCAAACACACGGTAAAAGAAAGAAACAAGAGTCTTTTTCATTCCACAGTTCATATGGAGTTTTTCCTTGATTCTTAGTCAAGATGGATCCGTTTCGGGAGTAGCATGCAAGATTGACGCCTTCAAATTTCAAAATCTCTTTGAATGTCACTTTCAACAATCATTGTTCTTGGCGAAATCTTTCAAAGGTCCTATTTTTCTTTCAAAGAATACCATTTTGTTGAGTGGTCCTTGCAAACCGATGTTTCATGAGTTATTCCATTTGCCGCGACAATAATCGATATAATATGGTTGATAAACTCGGTCACTCCTTTTATCCGATCCGATTTTGACCACTCGATTCTTTTCAATAATTGAAGTCTTTTCAAGAATTCGCAGCGTTTGGTTCCGAGTTTTTTTCTTACTGAGTAAGAAAATGACCCATGTATATCTTGAGTAATCATCAACTACTACCAGTGTATATTTCCTGCCATTAGTACTCACAGGTGTTACTGGACCAAAGAGATCCATATGTAACAGTTGAAGTATTCTATCAGTAGAGACTTCTACTTTACTTTTGAATGATGCTCTAATTTGTTTGCCTTTCTGACAAGCATCACAAAAATGATCTTTAATGAACACTTCATTAGGTAACCCCCTCACAAGTGCTAATCTTGCAAGTTTATTCAGGGTTTTGAAGTTCAAATGGTTCAGTCTTTTGTGCCATAACCAATCGGTTCCAAAGAGAAATTTCTTGGCCATTAAACATGTATCCATAGGAGTAAGCTTCCAATCAGCAAGATACACATTTCCTTTTCTAGTACCAGTTAGTAATACTTGTTGTGAAACATTATCTTTCACATAGCACAAGTTCTTTGAGAATTCAACACTGAATCCTTTATCATGTAATTCGATGATAGAAAATAAGTTATGCTTTTAAACCGCATACACATATGATACACCATGGATATGAACAGTGTCAATTTCAAGAGTTCCATATCTTTCTGTCTGTCCTTTGGAATTATCTCCAAAATTTATCTGAGGGCCTTTCTGTTCAACATAGTCAGTGAGCAAATATTTGTATCCTATCATGTGTCTTGAGTTTCCATAACGCCCAAATACCATGCAATGTGTTCAATTTCATTTCCACTCATCAGCAAATGTTGTTCTTCATTTAGCTCAAAACTTTTTTCTTCACACCTGCAAAACAAATCAGCCTTAGGTACCCATTTGGTGTAGGGTCCTACTGTGTTAGTTGCACTTTTGGAACCCAAATCATTCCGACAACTCTAATGACTTTATAGTGGTTGATTTGTCTTCCATAAACATCTACATACATTCACCACCCTAGGTGCCTTGGAAGTGTCCCTGTACGAGTGCCAAAATTTAGCATGAACATGAGTCTTAGAGTTCTTTTCTGTTTCAGCCTTTTGTTCCATTGTTTTGGCTTTGCAAACAAATCTGCCTCCGCGACTTGGGTTCAGAAACCTTTACCCTTAAAAGGGGGTTTAGGTTGTCCAGATCAAATTGTGGTATTTTTAGTAATCCCCGAGGACTTGGTCTCCTCATCCGAGAATTTCTTGGTGAGTGTATCTCTTTCCGAGGATTCCTCCGATGGTTCAGTATGATTTCTTCAAAGTTGATATTCTTAGCCCCGAGGCTTCAAGCACGGCCCGGACAATCTTAGAGTAATTTTCCCCATAAATCTTGTGCACATCAATGATATTTGAAGTATTATGGATCAAAGAAAATGAAATCAAGTACTAACTCAAACAACTGTCATTAAGTCACGTAACTTTTTGTTACCCCAATTCGAAAATTATAATCAGCTTGATCAGAAATATGTCAAGTGCATTGTGAAGATATAAAACAAAGTAAGCTTTGTTATCTTAAGGCAACATCAATCATATTTAAGTGGAGAAGTCAGAAAGAAAGAATTGAAGTGATAGATTGAGATAGGAGAAGAAGAAGAGATTAATGTACCTGTCATGAATTATGTGTGATTCAAATTTTCTCATTCCAATTTCGTGGATATTTATATTTAGATAAAAACTCGTATTTAAAATGATCTCATACATAAGAGAGGTAGAATCTAGTATAAATTAACACCTATCCTTTTAAAGTGTTAAAACGATCTCATGCAAGTGTGTCTATTATATTTATATGTGCTAATTGATTACATGTACATTTGAATAAGCTTGATCACCTAAATTAAATTATTTACTTGCTAGTTCATAATTCATATTCTTTAGCCAAAGGTAAACTTTTTATATAATTTTAGGAACATGTCAAGTGTATTAGAGAGTCTTTTTTTTTTTTTTTTAGGAATGTATTAGGCGAGTCACTGAGACCTTTTTTTTTTTTTTTTTTTCCTACTATCATAAAACGAGATACAACCGTATTATTTTATTATTCCTCCCACTCATGTTGATGTACCAATTACCAAACAGGTCCTTAAACCAAACAAGTAATATTATTATCTTAATGGAGTTGGTCTCCCCGTGAAAACTTGTTCACCGTGAAATTTATTTTATATTTATAAATATATATATTATTTTAGTTATCACGATTAATACTCCTTTATAATATAAATCACACCATTCAGTGTTATGAGTAAAATTCTTCATATAGTAAAAAGACACACTCTCTAATTATCATAACTAATATCTTTTAATAATATTATAAATCACACTCTTTAATAATTTCATAAATTCTTGCCTGAAATTTATTCACTTTATACTTCGTCATTGACATTAACCATCAACCCACGAGATTGACTAGACCAAACAAATTTTTATTCTCCACATTTTAAAATATTGTGATAAAATATTTTATAAGAGGATGACTTTTTATTTTATGATTTCTTGTAAGCATCACAAATGTTGCCGTCTCCATGATGCTGTTTTGTCACATTATTTCCTTCCTCGTCTCTAACGTCGACCTTTCTCTAAATTATACTACTATATGTGCTTTTCGATGATTCCTTCTCTTCATACGATACTATTGAAACCATTAATTAATTACCTAACTATTTTGTCTATTTAAAATGTACGAGCTTATAATTAGCTTTAGATCATGTTGGGCCAACTTTTTAAGCTTCTTAAAACAACTTATAAATTCTGTGAACTTGTTCGGCAAGAAAAGGTGTTAAACAACATATAAGATTTTAAAATAAGCAATTTACAATTTATAATCTCAAAAAAAGAAAAAAAAAAGTTGGATATCACAACTTATTTGCAATCGCTTCAACTTATTTTATAGTGAACAAGTTGTATGTTTTAATGTAAATAAATTGGACGCCTCAAAAATGCTTTTAAGTTACACGGGTATACTTTGATTTACATGTGATCTACTCAAAATGAAAATAGAATTATTTTATATTAAAATTAAGATTTTAAAAAATATTTATTTTAAGTTATAAAAAAACTTATAAATTTAATTAGCCAAATATTTTATTAACTTATAAGCTACTTAAAAATTACATCTTAAAAGCTCTTAAAACAACTTATTGTTGTAGGATATGCAAAAAAAAAAGAGAACACATACTTATTGACTTGGCCTTGTATGAATGACTACATCCTGAGTCATACCAAGTCGTAAGTTTTCACTATTATTCTTGTACATTAATACATCAAAGATATCCCTTTATATAAGTTACAAATTTAGGGTTACATGAAATACTTAAATTACTCCTTCATCGATTACTTATTGATGAAAACACATAAATATATTTTGCTTTTAAATAATTATAAATTATTCGAGCTTATAAATATTTAAAACAAGCTTAGCGTAAACGCCTTTTGGATTAACTAATTCCCTACTGACGATTTGTCTTATACTTGCCCAGCCATGGCGTAAAGATTCCCCAAAGCAACTACTATATTAGGCGGTGTGGGATGGAGTTAGTTATTAGCAAACAAATATATCGCTTTTCGAAATAATTAGTATTAGTAAGAAGTGATGGAGAACAAGTTTGTAGCAATAAAGGGTCACGAACGGGCTCGAGTGAGTCCGATTTCAAATCAGAGCTAAACGGTGAGTTTGTCAAGCGCAAAAGGAGGTGATAGTGAAGAATCAGACGATGTCGTGGATCCGTGATCGGTATCAACCCATGAAGAAGCAAAGCTCCTCTCAAGCCGCTATTAATTTCGCCTCCGCCATTGCCTCCCGCCTGTGTTCCACATACCCTTGACTTAAAAAATCTTTTTTTGTCATTTTATAACATTTTTACCCTTTACTATATTAATATATATCTATTTCACTATGTCGCCAGAGATCCATGCACTTTTTTTAATTAGGGTAAATATGTCATAAAAGGGCAAAAAATAGTTTTTTTTATCAAAGGAGACAAAAAAAGAATTTTGAACTATGAAAATAGAGCATAAAATAATTTGCCCCTATATATATTCTAATAAACTAGTTGATAATATAGTATGTCTAAATGTGTAATCCTAGGGCTTGGTCGATTGGTGAGATTTAGGTCCTATTTAGGTCTTAGGTTCAAATTTTCAAAGTAGGATATATTATAAGGTGTGGCTTCAAATGCGACTTTCTCCATACAAAGCAAATTAAACGGGACCCCTTCTAGTGGACGTTGGGACATCGAAATCATAAAAAAGTTACTAGTATGCATGACGCAATATTATATGGTCTCACGGTGTGACAAACACGAACTAACACTAATTAATACTGCTCTTCAAAAAAATCGAAACTAGCACTAATTATTACTTGTTCCTTAAAAAATTTAAATTGTCATTTTCAAATTATAATTCGCCTCGTTATGATAATGTCTCACACAAAACCAAAATTCATATATAAAACTTAATTTCTTGTATCTAGCTATCAATATTTGTGATTCATATACTAAGACAAGAAACAAATATATGCAGAGACAAAATCTTGTATGCACCATACAATTCATGTGTAATTTTAAATAGTATTATTTATATTACTAAAAAAGTATTAGTTCACATTGATAGGCCGTCGATACATAATGTAAGCGGTTTAGTGGTGGCGCCTGGGTTGGCCCGAATTTAGAAAGGATGAGCTTGTGGTTGGGCTGCACATGGGGAGAGTACACTCTAATAGAGGAAGGCACAGGGAGGTTTTGAATAAGCTGGATCCCATGGATTTGCCTTTACCTTACCATGTTGGCCCTCTTGGTAATTAAACTTTTGTTCTTCCATTATATATCTATTCTACATTTTCTGAAATAATTAATCAACTAATTTGTCTTAAATATTATTGAATTGGTCTTATAAAAATAGTCAAATGCTCTCACACCATCAAGATTATATGTAGTTTGAAGGATTTAGATTTAATTGTTTAAATTAGATAATTTGAACTTGAGGACCTGTCTCACAAAAAAATCAAAATTGATTACTAAGATATGATAAAGAATATAATCAAAATTTTTTCTACATTATTTTTTTGCAATATTTTAATCAAATGATCTGAAATTATCATAAGGTGTAGTGGATTAGGAGTCAAAAATCAAAGATTAGTTCTCATTGGGTCGTATGAATGCACATTGTCTGTTCAAAGATTAGTTGTCATTGTTAGGTATATATATATATATATATATATATATATATATATATATATATATAATAAATACTAAAAAATACAAATAATTTTTATTAATATTGACTAAAACTTTTAATTTTACTTATATATATATATATTTATGTGTGTGATAATGTGAATAGGGGTGAGCATTTGGTATTCGATCAGCCTTCAATTTTTAATTATAGATTATTTGGTTTTCATTTCAATCGATTTCAATTTTTTAAGATAAAATTATCAAAAAATGAAAAATCGAACCGAAATAATACATTCTATATAAATAATCCTAATTCTAGATAATTTATTCATTTTCACCCTAAATAATACACTATATGTTGATTGTTAACTTATGTATTAGTGTAGCATCATTGAACCTTGTGTGGTGTTATTTAATTTATTTAATTTCAACAAAGAAAAATGGACACGTGCCTTTAAAAAAAATGGTTTAATTTCATAATGTAAAAATAATTTCAATTTTTTAGACTTCAACTCAGAACTGCTCCAAAAATTCGTTCGTTAAGATTTGTTATGTAGTCAAATAGTTCGGTTTGATTTATTATAATATATTTCAATTATTTTGATTTTGCTATTTCGATTCGGTTCGATAATCAAATAACCAAATGTTCACCCCTATATGTGAAGATTGATCTTTTTTGGACATCGGTGCACTATGCACTCCATAGTATATTTTAGAAATCGACAACTTGTTTCAATTTAAATCATGAACTTGTTATAATTTAAACGGGTAATTTGTGTTCGTAAAACAGATTGACATGTTTCAAAGGCAATAAATTATAAATTTATAAAATACGCTATAGAGTGCACGCATTTTTTGGTGCATACACGTTGTTCGTTGTAGACTTGTATAGAATACAGAGTTAGCTTATACAACAATTTTTTTTTTATAATCCGTTGTCTATTTAGAGTTGTTGTTCATAATGTTTTTGGTGATGTTATGAATTCTTCTCATCAGATTATACAACCCACAAATTAATATCTTTTTTTTTTTTTCGAAAAGCCACAAATTAATTGTCATATAAATATGGAAATTGAAGAATGGTAAATAATGAATTATTCAGGATTTAGTGGACTTACTGCATATGGAGGGTTTTTTGAAGTATGTAAGCCAAAGAAAGGAGAAAAGCGTGTTTGTATCAGCTGCTTCAGGTTCGGTGGGAAGTCTTGTTGGACAATATGCTAAACTCTTTGGTTGTCATGTCATCGGCTGTGCTGGCACCCAAAACAAGGTATGTTCTGAATTTTTCTGGGCCCAACCCATCTATTAAGCAAGCTTGGGTTTAATCAATTTTGACATTTCACTTTGTCAGATTAAAAATATACAATTTATTTCAAGACCGAATCGCAATTATTAATATAGGAAATAAGTTGCATGATTCAAACAAAACAAATTGCATATTTCAATCGCAATAAATTGTATGATTCTAAAATATATTACAAAGTGCATTTTAATGTATTTTACGACATTATGAGACCCGCTTATTCATATATATATATATATATATATATATATATATTTTTTTTTTTTTATCATTCTTAAAATTGATAAATTTGTTCATAAATTCACTATTTTTTTAAATGTCATATGCTACCTTTTATTTTAGAAAATTGGCAAAATACATTTTTAGATCCCCGAATTATTAATTTTTTTTGAAAGGTCCTAAACTATTTTTTTATTTTAAAAAGTCCCCAACTATTAACTTTTTTTTTCGAAGGTCCTTAAACTATTTTTTTTTACTTAATGAAGTCCCTAAACTATTGATTTTGTTTCACGATTCCTTTTTGACTATTTTTTTAATCATCTAATAGAACTGCTAAGTAAATACATATCATCATTCTCAAAATTGTCAATATTGATCATTGTTTTACTTAATGGTTATGTTAAATTAATTAGAAAATTCCATCAAGAATGACTGCTTTGAAATAAAAATCAATAGTTTAGGACTTCATTAAAAAAAAAAATATAGTTTAGATCTTTTCGAAACAAAAATTTAACAATTCGTGGACTTGTTAAAACAAAAAAATAATTTAAGGACCTTTCAAACATAAAAATAATAGTTTAGGGACCTAAAGATGCATTTTGCCCGTAAAATTTTATGTATTAATAATGCATGTCATCAAAGAACAGAGGAACAAATACAAAATTAAGAATTTCACAATATATGGTAAAGTTGATCATATACAAAAGGGAAAATATAATCATAGTATAATTTGAATGCTGAATTTATATATGTACATACTTGTACAAGTTATTAATGCTACAAAGAGTTGCATAGTTGATGGTATTATCTTTATGTATATATCCGCATTGATTTGCTCAAGGAAAAAAACTTGGTTTTGATGATGCATTCAACTACAAGGAAGAGGCTGATCTCAAATCTACTCTAAAAAGGTTTTTCACTTTTATAACTATTCTATAATCACTGAATTTTGCCCTAATCAACCATGTTACCTTAAGAACACATCCAACAATTATATTTTTCACAATTATTTCATGGAACGATTGATATCAGAGAACTTGACTCATGCTCACATTTTGAGTTCAAATATTACGTAAAAATAATTCAAAATAACTCTCGACTACATTAAACTATCCACTTAATGGATCACCTTCACAAATGTTAGAGATGAGAATTTAATCCACCAATGAAGGGACTGGGTGTTAGGAAATTATCATTTTGCCTCCTTTTTTTTTTTCTTTTCTCTCTTTGTCTACTCATGAGTTTCCTCCTCATAGGTAGAATTTAAAAACCAACCACACAAGTAAGGTATGTAGCACTAAAAAATTAATATAATTATACATTTCTCTACAAGTTCGAATTTTTTAATGAAATGAAATTCTTTCTTTCAATTAAATGTATCCCCATTTTTAATTTGATAAATTATTAACTAGTTTTTTTTTATTGCTTTATTAGAGAGGGTGTTTTACGTTTTTACAAAATTTCGATATGATGTCATAGATCACTTAAAAAAAAGTCATGACAAAGTCAATTATAATTATAATTTTATATGAGTGTTATATGTTTTTTATCAAGTTGTTTAACTTTAAATATTAATGATATTTTATATTTTATTATTCTCTCCCATCCCATAAAAAATAATCATATTTAGGATTTTACAAAGACTAATAAAACATCATTTATTGTGCATGAAATTTTGATTTCACGATATTTTTTCTTGATATACCCTTATTTATTGAATACAAACACAATAATGACAATACAATGCGGGGTACTAAATGGGGGCATTTTAAACAATTTACACACTTTAAATGTAAAAGTGATTATAATTTGGGACAAATCATAATGGAAACGTGGACTATCTTTGTGGGACGAGAGAGAAATTATTTATTGATCATACCTCAAATTTAAAATATTGTATTCATCACTAATGATATGGTATTTCCGATGGGATCGACATGTATTTCGATAATGTGGGTGGAGAAATATTGGAAGCCGCCAGAGCTAACATGAAGCAATTTGGGCGAATCATGATTGTCTGCCATATCCGTATCGAATATACGGGTGTAGGCAAAAGGCCAACCGTGGGAAATGTTAGACGTGGTGTACAAGAGAATCACGATTCAAGGATTTCTCTCCGACATTTTAAATGCTACGCCCGATTTCATCACAACAACGGTGGAGCATCTCCGCTCGAAAAAATGCATGCCCTTTGTGACATCTCTCATGGTGTGGAGAGTGTGCCTTCGGCCTTCATAGGCCTCTTTTCTGGTGACAATATTGGAAAAAAGATTGTGCAAATATCACAGGAATGAGTAATTTATTTAATTTCTCAATTTGGAGATTTTTGGTGAATTACATATGTTGATTTATGAGAAATAACTACAATTTATTACATAGTTTTATATATTAATATTAAAGCGCGAGCTCTAAAATTAATTATGGGGTAGGTCTTTTATAAAAAAAATTGCACAATGCAAAATATTATTAGAATAGAAAATTTAAATCCATGCAAGTTGTAACGAGAAAATGTACAAGACAATTGTAGACTTTAGTCACATTTACTTTTGTGGCCTTATCGACAAGATGTTCATTTTCTAACTAAAAGTCCTTGGTTCAATTTTTCGCTTTCTATTCAAATATTTCTTCAACCGACAAACTTTATTTTCTTTGCATTTAACTTTGAATCCTTCTAGCCGCTCGAGGTAGACTTCGGCTTGAGAAATGCCGACATTAAGTTGATAAACACACAATTCTAAATGAGCTTTCAGATAGCCTTGATTCTAGAAACTAGAGCAAATATTTTGGAAAAGTAGATTATGGGTTGCTGAGTATACCTTTTTCCTACTAGTCAGACTTTATATGTTTGAATTTTTTCATTTCGTCAAACTTGATCTTGAAGACCCAATAATTTTATTATTCTTCGTTCCTTTTGGCAAATCAATAAGCTCTCAAGTTTTGCTCTTCATAATGGTGTACATTTCTTTATTCATGGCTTTTTGTCTATTGCTCTTCTTTTGATGCCTCTTCAAAGGTGTGGGGGTTAATTGAAAATACCCAAATTCACAAGACTCAGAGATTTTACTTAGTAGACGAGTCTTTATTAAAGGACTTTACCCAACCAATTATTCTCCACTTTTTGACCTTCATCATTTTGGACTTGAGAAAGACTAAATTGAGATGTTAATATGTGGTTCAAGATAACCTTCGTAGATTCCACAACTTTCTTCTCTTTCCAATCCTAAATTGCACCAAGTAAAGGGTTATAATTTAAAAATATGCTTTTATTTTGTATAACAAAACCTAATTTTCTCATTTATTTATCGAATAATATATTAATCAATTTTGCATTAAATATGAATGAATGTTATATATATTTATTGCAAAACCCGCTCAATAAGTTAAGACGATATTACATTGTAGTTAATTTGGTGATACTAGTGCATTTAGATGCAATGAATAAGGACCTACAGGAGGATAAATTTTTTTGCTCAATATACGAAATTAGACCTCGGGTGGTGTGTTATTTCTTAATCTCACCCCTTAAATAGGATCGTGGAATTAATAACTATTGCTTTGACTTATGATAGGAAGAGAGTCAATGTGATTCGATACCTTATATCTTGGTCAATATTATTAATTACATGACGATTGTTGACATTTAATATCGAGAATCGTGTCTTAAAGACGCCTTTGCTTGATTTGTCCCTTGGTGGGCTCGGGAATCTTTATTATACCAAATCTTGCAAGTGGAAATTTATTTCCTGGTATGAATAATAACGTTGAGTTGTCTTTACTTCAAGGACAAAGATATTAATTAATATAAAGATTGTTCAAATGGCTTAATTAATTAATGGACTAAGATAATCTTAAACACGGAAATAATGACCGTGAGCCATATTATAGTAAAGTCGTAATATGGGTTAAGATGGATAGTTCAATATTAATTTTATAGTGGAGTAATTAATATTAATGGACTTGAATAATATTTGGCCCAATATTATAGCTTCATAGTCCATTGGAGGTTCAATCTTAATTCTCCTAAAGGCCCCTTAAATAGCCCAATTAAAGTCCAATTAATGAAAATGAGAAGAAAATATTATTGCTTATTTTTCCATGTAATTTTTTGAAAATATGAGTAGGAAAGAGAAAAGATTTTTTCTGATTTTCTTGGAAGGATCTTATGGAATAAGTATTCTTGAGATACAAGTTTATCCCATAAATTCAAGAAAGGAAAAAGATCTTATTTTCTTCCTACATATATGAAAATTTTGAAAAATTAGGAGCAATAAAAGGAGCGTAAGATTTTGTTGGGAGATATTTTGGGAAATAGAATATATTGATATATTCTAGATTGTATCTTGAGAAAGAAGCAAGGAAATTTCCCAATGCCCAACTTAACCAAAATTTTCATTTCAAACTCCTATATATAGGGGGATGAATCTTTCATTCCCAAGTGAAATTCCATGTGTTGGAAATATTAGAAATCTACAAAAGCCGGTGGCAAAATATTTTATTTTTCTCTTGTTAAAATCGCTCGTGAAATCCTCCCACCGATTACGCTTTGGGACTTGGGACATATTTGAAAGGTTTTTGGGTTGATCCAACGCCTCAACGGTTGTCTCTACAAGAGGGTACGTAATCTCGTAACTCCTAGATTCCGCATGCTTAGATTTACGTGGATTATGTGTACGCATGATTGTTTATTTGCTTATTAATTATTATGTTGAATTGATTTAAAATTAATTCATGTTAGTAATTAATTGATTAATTTAAATATGTATTTAAAATCATCTCGAATAGATCCGCGCACCCATATTTTCCCAAACACGTATCGAGCTCGGTTTTCGAGCTCGACTTTTTAAACCGTTATTTAAATTATGTTGACATTATATTGAAAATTGGATAATAGAATTGCTAAACTGCTTTTGCGGTATCCAATTGTCATGGTATTTAATGTGTTTAATTTTTCATGCGTATGAATATTGGTTTTTAATCGACTGCTCGATTTATTTTTCTCGTGAGAAAATCCACGGTGCAGATTAGGCTATTTGATTTGTTCAACGTAATACTTCAGTCCAGATTTAAGGTGTATTTATTTTTCGCTAAATAAATCAGAATTCTGATCGTAAGACGAAGAGAGATTTGGAGTTAAGACGGACCCAGGAACCGGCACGTAGGCGACGGGCATTGCGCGGAACATGCTGGAGGAGGCACGCTAACGTGACGCCGCTGTTTATCTGGCGTATGACGGGCGCCACAAAGTGAGTCGCCCCGACGCGCCAAGACGCACTATGGGCAGCGCGGATTCGACAAAGTGATCGAGGCGAAGGGTACGCTATACAAACGCTGTCGTCATGGGCAAGGGCGCTAGAGGCAAGGGTAGCTAAGGCGACGGGCGCGGCTGGTAATGCTAAGGGCGCCGCTGAAATTGCCGAGGCCGCTGAGGTCCATGGGGGCGACACAAGACCGCGTTTAAGCTCGCTGGGGCGGCCGGATGGACAAGCAGCATCCCGATCATCCGAGCTACTTGAATGGTGCTTCGAGATGAATTTTTTTTCGAGATTTAACGAGTGGGAGAAATTCAAGACGACATTTCTTCAAGATCGCCAAGGAAAAATCAAAACCATGACAATTGGATAATTTATGCCCAATATGTTTATTTTCTGCTTTGCTTGATTTATTGTTGTTTTTCTTATGCTTTATTTAATTTGTTTAAATGTGTTTGCATGAGAATTGCCCAACGAAAAATCTCAAATTCAAAAATTACTAAGAATGTTTTAATAATTAATTTGGTTTTGAATCAAATTAATTTTGACCTCCATGATTTATTTATTTGTGAAATCTTTTGAGAAATTCTTTCTACGGGACGGCCAAAAGATAGCTTTCACATGAATAAATTCTCAAAAGAATGATTATGAATTATTATTAGTGGCGACGATGACCCTCCCAAGAGGCTCGATCAAAACGAAGTAGTAATTATGTAAATCGTTTTTGTTTTGAACCTCGCTTTGAATGTGAATTAAATGATGACCCTCCCAAGAGGCTCATTTAAATCTGCTTTTGAGATGTTGGTCGATGCATGTTCATATTTTTTTTAGATTTAAATATGAATCATGTGATCGAATCAGGTGATTTTCTTTGTGTTGATCCTGATATTGATACAAGATATATGCTTATTTTCGGTTTCATCATGTCGCAACCTTTTAATCCACCGCTCAATATAAAGACAATCACATCGGAGAAAACTATGTTGTTTGGAAACGAAACCTTATAAATATCCTTGCTTCGCATGAATTCAAATGGGTGCTTAACGTACCAAAACCCGAAAAACCAACCAAGGATGTCGGTATATGGGAAGAGATGGAATATAGTGAATGGGAGCTGGGAAATGAATTTATAAGGGACATTATCTTGACACACATGTCGGATTTGTTAAAAGACCTTTATCAAGGATTTTCCACAGCTGCAGACATTATGGGAAATCTCGAAGCAATGTTCGCACATCAGACCCATATGGCAATCCAGAGCATTAAGCGTGACATGGTCAAGCTAAAGTTGGAAGAAGGAGGATCAAAAAGAGCACATTCTTAGGGTTATGGCCATCTTTGAAGAATTGGCATATCTTGGCGAAAAATGTGACTTCAAGAGCAAAATTGATTTCATTCTCAGTTCTCTGCCAAGTAGCTATGATCATCCTTATGTAAGGTATCTAATGGAAGCTATGAACTTTACTGTGGATGATCTAATAAAGGCTCTTCACGCTGGTCGGGAAGAGGATATTGAGCGCAAGAAAGTGAATTTGGTTACAAAGGGTCTACTTTCGCTCTAGGCCAATTGGTGATAAGAACAATGAAGAGATGAAAAGGATAAACCAGTTCTATTCAAACTTCAAAGATGAGAGCTTAAGCAAGAGGATCTATTTGGAATCTGAGAAAGAGGATATTGAGATGGGCCCTGTTCCCAATCCCAAAAGGAATGGAAAGAAAGGTAATGCCACTCACTAGTTGTTGAAACTTGTTGTTGGTCCCGGTAACGAGTTCCACACGGTAGTGGGGAATACACGGTATAATAATTTTTAAAATTTTTAAAACAAACTATAATCAAAGAGTCAGGTTTTCCTAAGTTTCAGTCCTGAGAAGCACAAAATGCCCTGAGTCAAAGTCTACTGAGACAATCACACTGAGCGGCTTTCAAAGACTTCAGATTAGCTCACTGATTCTGAGTTTCTACAACAAAGTCCAAATAAGCTTGGAGTAGATAATAATCTTATCGACTACTCGTGAAAGTTTATAAGTTTGACAACTATCTATACCGGGCTTATCTAGAGTGCGGAATGTGTAAGTTCTAAGTTTATACTCGCTTTTTACTTTTGTCAAAAATCTTTCCTTAATAAAACAAGGGTTAAGGCTGTGGGTCAAGTTAATGCAACTTCAAATGATTGTTTCCAACCAATATCGAAAAACTTTCGTAATGCTTTCAAGAAAAATATGCAACAGGTAATAATGCATAACATAAAGCAACCAACACAACAAGTTATAGTGGTTCAGAGGCTCAAGCTCCTACGTCCACTCTCTCTAATCCTCAGAGAAATTCCTTAACACACAACTTAGACTACCACAAGCTTTCAGACCGACTTCAAAGAGCCTTACTAACTTTCTACCACGAAGTTTTCAGTCAACTAACCATCGCAACTTACTAACTCAACACACACACAAGCTGCTCAAGATTCGACACTAACTTCTTCTCTAGAGTTTTCTTGACCTAACACAAAGCAGCCTTACTTACTTTTACAACTCTCACTTTCAACTACTACACACAACAAACTACCTAAATAAAGGGTTTGGATTTTGGTTGGTTTCAACTTGGGTGAGATATCCTTTACAATAAAACACAAGTAAAAAGGCTAGGATATCTCTAACTAAGCTTTTTGGATATATCTAGATCTTGACTTAGTAAATGAGCTCTCTTCAAAGATGAAACACTTGGGAAATTCTTAGGGTTTCGAGTGCTTCACAAGGTTGCTTGAATAATGAATGAGCTCGAAGTTGCTTTTGATTTCCGTAACCTTGAAATGTTTAAGGCCTCGATATTTATAGGCAACTCTCCGTGGTTTACCTTTTGAAAACTATCCGCTGGAGAGATATCATCTAGGTTTCTTCTTTGAGTAATTGATGAACGACTATATTAGGGTTTGAACGCACTTTGCATGTTTTAGGAAATATCCGCATAAGCAAATGTAAATCATCAATTTCGTGGAACAAGACAAATATCAATGCCGACATTCTTCGTGCAAATGTCGCTTTCGGTCGTCGATAAAGTACGTTGTTGTCGCCTCCTCATTGGTTGAAATCTTCCTTTGAGCAGAGATGATAAACGCTCTTTTCAAATAACCACACCGAATCGATATTTTTCTTAGTGTCCACGAACATATAACATTCTCTTTGTATGTACTAAGAATGAACAAACATTATTCAATTTTGAAGTGACTTGTTCAGTATCTTTTGGTTCAAGACAAAAGAGTCTTCGTGATCTTCTATTCTCCAGATCTTCACTCTTCAGCTCTACCGATCTTTCAAAGATGATTTAGGTCTTCAAGATGTTTTAGTCTTCGTGGATCTTCCGAGATCTTCGTACAAACTTTGTTTAAACCTCTCCTAACTCGATCTATATCCGCTAACTATACATGGTGCGATAATCCTCAAACATAACAACAATTTGAAACATGATCCTAACAAACAAGATTGTCTTGAAACATGTCATACACAGGGTTTTGGGATCTAATCAAAATCTTTATTAAATTCATCTCCCAACAATTTCTCCCTTTTGATGATGCCAAAACCATCTTGTTACAAGCTTGCAAACATAAGTAAACCTATCATCTATTCAGTTTCAATTTCATAAAGCAAGTAAAAACAAGTAAAGGCAACCATCAAGTAATCAAGAAGATAATGAGAAATTATCTTTTGATCAATGTAAAATCAATAGATTTTTCATTCGGGCCTGTAAACCAAAAGTACAAGTTACATTGGTTTATCTCAAGTAATCTATCAAACAAAAGAAAAAACAAGATACTCATTCTTCATCGATTCAATTTCATCCCATGGTGGCTTCAAAGTTGAACAAGCCATAGTATCTATTCTTCATTCGCCTCTCTTCCGCAGAGTTTGAGCATCATTCCCAAATACCCTAGATATCAAAGATGATCCAAGAAATCAATTGAATGAAATCATAATTGATCATCCCATTCTTGTATCTTGCATTTTGAGGGTATTTGATATGTCCGTGAGCTTTTGGTCGATAACCTAAGGTATCAAATATGTCAAACTACTTTTGCATATGTCGCTGAAGTTTTTGTAAGTTAAGTAGGCAATGAATGCTTCATCCCTACCAAAGGTTTGGTTCGCACCAATTCAAAGAAAATATCATTATTAAACACAAATTCTCTTTTTGGTCGCCTCCTATCTATCATTCAAATTTCAATGGGCATGCACTTGTCTACATGAGGCCATTGTCTCTTCATTGGCTTGGTGCCTCTCCTCCTTTGATCATCCTCCAAAGCCTCCTAGCTTTCTCTTTGCATCCTCCCTTTCCTTTCGGGGTCATTTCCGATCCCCGACACGTAAATAATGAATTTTCCTCCTTTTCTCAAAAATCCTTCAATAGCTTTCACAAAGTGTTGTGCGGTCCCAATTCAGGTCTCTTGGTGGATACATCATATTCACCAAAGCCTTCTTTGAAGAGATCATCCATCTCGGACTCTTCATCTTTCTCAAAGAACTTCCCGAACATCCTCTTCAGATCCACCTCAAATTCTTGAGCTAACTTCCTCCGAGCGGGCTTTCTAACCCGATAGATTTGGCCAATTGTTTAGTCTTCGAGGTTTCTCAATAAATGCAACAACAGTTTCTTCCGAGGATTCAAGATTCCATAAGCCTCTCCTTGCTTATTGGTTTCTTGTTTCCTCTTTCTTTGTTCTTTTGCTCATGTACCTCCATTGCAGCCTTCGATGTATCAAAGACTTCGTGCTCATTCCTATTTCCTTTTCCTCTATGAATCTCAGTAAAATTGTTCAATTTGTTTTTCCAAAGGTGGCAGGCGCAAGTTTATCATAACCGCCCCCCTTTTGCATCATAGTTGCAATCACTTTGAAGGGTTCTCATTCCATATGAAGTTATTCTCCGCTAATCGATCTAACTTCCGCCACATACATGAAAGTGCTCATCCCGAATCCTTCTCAAAGACATTCAAACCAAGATTAGTGTCTTCAAGAAGACCACCATAAGTTGCTTTCATTTTCTCCATCAAGGAATTACTCATCTCCTCAACAAATTGATTTGATCATTTCATCGGGCCTTGATTTCGTAAAAATCCTCAAGCACTTTTGATCTCAAATCAAACCTGTTTCTCCATTTTTTTTCTTCATCTCCTTAGCACGCCATCTATCTTTAGATTGAAAGAAGTAAATTTGCTATCAAGAGAAGTGAATAGTAAATTTACCTGAGCTGGTGTTACCATAGATGTGCTAAGTGTTTTGATGGATTCACCCTGAGAAATTTGTGCCTCAGCAAGTTTAGACACTTCAAAGAACAGAGGTTCAAGCTTTTGCCATTTGATCAATCATAGGCTCAAACTTGGTTAATTTCTCAACAATGTGAAATCAATAGCTTGGTTATGGAGGAACAGGGACTTCTTCTTGACTTCGGTCCAAGTCCAATTTCAACAAATTCAAGAGGGCGCAAAGAGTTCTCGAGGGTTTCTTCCATAGTAATCATCTAAAGTTCAGGAATATCCTGAGTTTGTTCCCCTGGCGAGCATGATGTCAGAATTTCCTCGGATTTTTTCCGATTTCCTCAAAGACGATCTTTGTCGGGCCATCCCGAGAGGATCTTCCTCATTCCGACCCTCACCCGCTTTTCTGCTTCGATCCGCATCCTTCCTCTCGCAATTTTCTTCCCGATCAAGGTTCAAACTCAAAGGTTTGATTCTCAACCTCTTCTTACCAAATTCCGAAAATGCATCTAGTTCCGCCAATTTCTTCCGCCTAAAGTCTTCACCCTTGAAGTTCCCAATTTCAAAGATCATGGCGAAAGATTGATTAACTATCAAAGATAGCCGCTTTTCGATCGATGAACATATCCCAAGATCGTGATAGTTGGCAATTCTCGGTATTTGTCCAAGACAAATCGTTGAGCTTTTAACTTCCATTCTTTCTCGCCACCTCACCTTTTCTTAGTTCAGAATCGGTGACTCCTCTTCGAGCTAGAATGAGCCTCCTCAAGGTGTGGGAATTTTTGGCTCTGGTGAGTAGGTGGGATCGGATTTGGCTCTCTTCAAGCAGGTTTTTGAGAACCCGTGAAGATCTCTCCTGAAATTGATCATCCCCAATACCGTGTTGAGGACATCAAGAACACATCCTCATCCCTTTCAAATTTCAGGATGGTTTCATTTCTTCTCAAATATTTGTGAGATTGCTTTCACAAGAGTGTCCAATGGAGATTTCTCTCGAGCCAATTCACTAACTTTCCTTAGCCACTTTGTTTTTCTCTTTTTGCTCTTCCCGAGCCTTCTTCTTTTCACCAATCTCCTCTTAACTCTCGGTTCAAGAGTTTTCTTCCTCTTCTCGGGATCCTCTCAGTGGCCTTTTCCTCCACTTTCTTCCCTTTCGTCCTTGTTACATCAAAATTGTGCGATTGTCCCGATGGTAATCGAGCTCTCAATCTCCACTTGTTCCATGCATTCCTCAGGCTCACTTTGGACAGCCTGCTCTTCAGGCTCATCCTGAGGTGTTGAACTCGGACTTTCTGAAGTCGCCTGTCTCCTTCTTTGCGACTTTGGCTTTCTGAACATGATCATATTCTGGGAAAATTGGGTTCTAGACAATAGAAAACATCTTCTTTCTCAAGAAAGTCTCGATCAAAAAGCTAATTTTAGTTCCAAATAGAACTCGCCCAGTCTTCGTAAATGCTCCTTTAGCATACTTTAGCTTCACATTTTGACTCAATATACAATCCACCAGAAATTTTAGCCAATTAAAACTTCTAGATGGTGAGTCCTCTATTGCAGCCATAAGTCTCAAATTTTATTCTCGACTTACCCGTTTAAACTTCCGTGAGGTGCTCATCAAGCACTTGGCTACAATATCAATTAAGACTCAGATATCTGTGTTTTAAACATTTTTGTTTAACTACCCTTTCGGGCCTCGACCTTAGAAGTAGAAAATCTATCTAGAATCTCTTGTTCATGCCCCGACATATATACCGCAGGATCATCTCCTCTATCACTTAACTCAAAAACAGTATTAATGTTCTGAAGTGATAAGTTTACCTCTCTCGTACAAATTGCTTCGGCTTTGGATTTTGCGTTAGTGTCGAAAACAAAGTTGTGAGACCAGAGAGCCATTTCTCCTTCCTCGAGATTTACCACAAACCGCAAAACTTCTTGTGGGTAATTCGACCAAGGCGTATTGCTCACCGTTTATTCAACCGCCCCATTCAAGTAAGTTTAAAGCTTCTTCTTCAACCAAAGGTCTTTTGTTGTCCATCATCGCAACAATGTGCTCGAATATGGCTTTTCGCCGCAAGGTTTTAATCATCGCAGAATCGGGAAACTCCATCAGAGATTTTAGATTTGAATAAATAAAGGTTTTGATAATCCGGAGGGTTTTAGGAAAGACAGGTGTAAAATGTTATGATTTTGGAAACTCGGGGTATATATTTGATCCGATGAAATGGATCAAGGGCTAAGATTAAATCTTAATGAACGGTTATGATTTAATCTTTTGGTCGATATAATCTCAAGGTTTATTTGCTATTAATAGCAAATAATCGATATGCGTAATAATGGCAACAATTAGGTGAAAAAATGATGTTTCACTCTAATCGAGGTAACTCTTTTGGTATCCTCGCCAAAATATTAACCAATAAGAATCCTTCAAACATTCCCGCTTAAAGTTCGTATTTTGTATTTATTTCAAATGATTACCGATCAAATAAATGCTTTGTGAGTAAATGCATGTGCCAAGTGTGTTTCGTGATTAATTGAATACTTAACCCTTACCAACACCGACCGCGACAAAAACTATCCCGATTCTTAGTTTCCATCCCGAGAGGTCTTTGTCCTGAGTTTTTCCTACTGAAAAACCTCATGCATCTGAAGAGCTTCTCCCTTCAGGATAAATTACTCACCTGGATCCAACATCCCTAATTCCACTGATAGTTCCTAAAATCTTGACTCAGCCAATGGCTTAGTAAGAATATCAACTCTTTGTTTATCAGTATGAATTTTCTCCATCCTAATGTCTTTCTTCTCTACATGGTCTCTAATGAAATGGTGCCTTATATCTACATGTTTACATCTAGTTAGGCGAAGACATGATTTTGTGATATTGCAATAAGACTGTTATCACAAAATATAGGAACTTCTTTTGGCTATAATCTTATAGTCTCTCAATTGTTGCCTTAGCCAAAGAATATGTGCACAAAGCAGCCTTCCTCGCAGCCGTGTATTCAAATTTTCAAGTGAGTACTAATTGCTATCGAGGTCCGCTTTTTAGAAAACCAGATACCAGCTTTGCTTCCAAGAAATCGACAAGTTCCCCGGTGGACTTCCGCCAATTTCGCAACCACCATAATCAAGATCCCAATAATCAAGCATAATTCAAGGTTATCATCACCGATACCACAATCCTCTATTCACTGTCCCTTTAGATATCTTAGTATCTTTTTGCAGCTTCCATGTGACTAGCCTTTTGATTAGCTTTTGGTATCTTGCACATATCCCAACAAAGAAAAGTAATATCGTGCCTACTTGTTGTGAGATAGAGCAATGATCCAATGATCCTCTATAATCAATATGGTTAATCGACTTGCCTTCGTGATCGGGATCCATCTTGTAGTTAGTATTCATAGGAATTCTAACTGCATTACAATTTCAATACCATACTTGCAATCGATCTCTCGGTGTATTTTGTCCGATTGATGAAAAATTCCTTCTTTTGATTGTTTCACCAAGTCCTAGAAAGAAATTCATCTCCCCATCATTGACATCTCAAACTTACCTTTCATCGGTAGAGAAATTTCTCACACAACCGATGATTGTGGATCCAAAGATAATGTCATCCACATAGATCCGCACTAGTAAGATATCTTTCCCATCTTCTATCCCTAACAAGGTTCTATCAACAGCCCTTTGATAAAACCATGGTCAAAGAGAAATTGAGATAGAGTATCATACCATGCTCTAGGTGCTTACTTCGCACCATACAAGGCTTTCTTGAGCTCAGAACTTGGTCATTCTCGACAAGCCATGAGGTTGTTCAACATAAACCTCTTTCTTTAAGACACCATTCAGAAATGCACTCTTCACATCCATTTGATATAACTTAAATTTCATGTGAGCAAAGATATGCAAGAAACAATCTAATGGCTTTAGTCTTTAAAATCGGTGCAAAGGTTTCATCATAATCCAAGCATTCTTCTTGGGAATAACCTTGTGCAACTAAATTTTGCCTTTGTTTCTTACAATGACATTGTTCTCATCTCTCTTATTCTTGAACACCCACTTAGTTCCAATCACATTGTGCTTCATAGGTCTATCTACTAACTCCCAAACTTCATTCCTAGAAAACCGATTCAAATTCTTTCTGCATGGCAATAATCCAAAAGGAATCTTGAATAGCCTCTTCAATCTCAAGAGGTTCTTTCTCGACATAAGCAAATGTAACAAAGCACTTTCTCCATGGAACCTTCTTGTTTTAACTCCTTCAGATAGATCTCTCACAATCTGACATGTAGGGTGACTATCTAACCATGTTCTCCTGGATGTTCCCCCTTCAGTAATATCCTCAACATCGTAAATGTTAGTTCGTAATTCATTAAATTCAGGGAACAACAAGAAAGGAAAGAGTGAATCATCTTCCTCGTGGATATTTCATTTAGAACATTGTCAAAGACATTTGTTCCCCTTGGTTGATAGATTCGAGTTTGCCTCAACTGTGACTACATTTCATAGGCATTACATACCCGAAGTCCGAATCGTGTTTGTTCGGGATTGGTCAACTTCAAAGTGTTGGCTATCCTTCAATGGAGAACTATCATCCCGAAAGTACCACCAAATTTCGAGTATTTCCCATCCCGAGTCTCTTTCTTCTTATGAGTCGGGCCACTCCATTCATAGTAGGTGATTAACTTCTTCTTTTCAAAGCTTAGATGATGTTTTGACATCCTTCTTCAAAGCTAAGTCCGTGATCCTCTTTGTCAAGTCTCCTCGAATCAACTTCCCGCTTTCTTATGAACACAAGTAGATTCATCAAAAAATAACATGAGGTGTTTCTTCCACAATAGGGTCCTAAAGTTGTAAACTCAAGGTTTTACTAACTTCGTAATATCCTAAAAATATTCCTTCATCAGCTTTGCTATCAAATGTTTTCAACTGATCTTTACCATTATTGTGTATGAAACACTTACAACCAAACACACGAAAGAAAGAAACAAGAGTCTTCTTTCATTCCACAGTTCATATGGAGTTTTTCCTTGATTCTTAGTCAAGATGGATCTGTTTCGAGTAGCATGCAAGATTGATCGCCTCAAATTTCAAAATCTCTTGGGAATGTCGTCTTCAACAATCATTGTTCTTGGCAGCCTTCTTTTTCAAAGTCCTATTTCTTCTTTTCAAAGAATACCATTTTGTTGAGTGGTCCTTGCAGCTGATGTTTCATGAGTTATTCCATTTGCTGCACAATAATCAGATATAATATGGTTGATAAACTCAGTGCCTTTATCTGATCTGATTTTGACCACTCAGATTCTTTTCAATACTGAGTCTTTTCAGTAATTCTGGCAGTTTGGTCTGAGTTTCTTTCTTATTGAGTAAGAAAATGACCCATGTATATCTTGAGTAATCATCAACTACTACCAAAGGTATATTTCCGCCATTAGTACTCACAGTGTTATTTGACCAAAGAGATCCATATGTAACAGTTGAAGTATTCTATCAGTAGAGACTTCTACTTTACTTTTGAATGATGCTCTAATTTGTTTGCCTTTCTGACAAGCATCACAAAAATGATCTTTAATGAACACTTCATTAGGTAACCCCCTCACAAGTGCTAATCTTGCAAGTTTATTCAGGGTTTTGAAGTTCAAATGGTTCAGTCTTTTGTGCCATAACCAACTGGTTCCAGTAGCCTTCTTGGCCATTAAACATGTATCCATAGGAGTAAGCTTCCAATCAGCAAGATACACATTTTCTTTTCTAGTACCAGTTAGTAATACTTGTTGTGAAACATTATCTTTCACATAGCACAAGTTCTTTTGAGAATTCAACACCAATCCTTTATCACTGCATTGACCGATAGAAAATAAGTTATGCTTTTAAACCGCATACATATGATACACCATGGATATGAACAGTGTCAATTTCAAGAGTTCCATATCTTTCTGTCTGTCCTTTGGAATTATCTCCAAAATTTATCTGAGGGCCTTTCTGTTCAACATAGTCAGTGAGCAAATATTTGTATCCTATCATGTGTCTTGAGTTTCCACTGTCCAAATACCATGCAACAGGTTCAATTTCATTTCCACTCATCAGGGCAATGTTGTCTTCATTTAGCTCAAATACTTTTTTTCTTCACACGCAAAAACAAATCGTGCCTTAGGTACCCATTTGGTGTAGGGTCCTACCAAAGTTAGTCAGCACCTTTTGGAACCCAAATCACCTCGACAACTCTAATGACTTTATAGTGGTTGATTTGTCTTCCATAAACATCTACATACACATTCACCACCCTAGGTGCCTTGGAAGTGTCCTGTGTATGAGTGCCAGCCTTAGCATGAACATGAGTCTTAGAGTTCTTTCTTGGGTTCAGCCTTTTTGTTCCATTGCTTTGGCTTTGGTGCAGCTGATCTCTGTCTCCGCTGACTTGGGTTCAGGAAACCTTTACCCTTAGGCAAGTGGGGTTTAGGTTGTCTGTACTGAAATTGTGGTATTTTAGTAATCTGAGGACTTGGTCTCCTCATCTGAGAATTTCTTGGCTGAGTGTATCTCTTCTGAGGATTCCTCTGATAGTTCAGGGCAGATTTCTTCAGGTTGATATTCTTAGCCTGAGGCTTCGAAGTACTGGCCCGGGACAATCTTAGAGTAATTTTCCCATAAATCTTGTGCACATCAATGATATTTGAAGTATTATGGATCAAAGAAAATGAAATCAAGTACTAACTCAAACAACTGTCATTAAGTCACGTAACTTTTTGTTACCCCAATTCGAAAATTATAATCAGCTTGATCAGAAATATGTCAAGTGCATTGTGAAGATATAAAACAAAGTAAGCTTGTTATCTTAAGGCAACATCAATCATATTTAAGTGGAGAAGTCAGAAAGAAAGAATTGAAGTGATAGATTGAGATAGGAGAAGAAGAAGAGATTAATGTACCTGTCGTTGAATTATGTGTGATTCAGCCTTCTCATTCCAATTTCAGGGATATTTATATTTAGATAAAAACTCGTATGAAATGATCTCATACATAAGAGAGGTAGAATCTAGTATAAATTAACACCTATCCTTTTAAAGTGTTAAAACGATCTCATGCAAGTGTGTCTATTATATTTATATGTGCTAATTGATTACATGTACATTTGAATAAGCTTGATCACCTAAATTAAATTATTTACTTGCTAGTTCATAATTCATATTCTTTAGCCAAAGGTAAACTTTTTATATAATTTTAGGAACATGTCAAGTGTATTAGGAGAGTCTTTTTTTTTTTTTTTTTTTAGGAATGTATTAGGCGAGTCACTGAGACCTTTTTTTTTCTTTTTTCCTACTATCATAAAACGAGATACAACCGTATTATTTATTATTCCTCCCACTCATGTTGATGTACCAATTACCAAACAGGTCCTTAAACCAAACAAGTAATATTATCTTAATGGAGTTGGTCTCCTGTGAAACTTGTTCACCGTGAAATTTATTTTATATTTATAAATATATATATTATTTTAGTTATCACGATTAATACTCCTTTTATAATATAAATCACACCATTCAAATGTTATGAGTAAAATTCTTCATATAGTAAAAAGACACACTCTCTAATTATCATAACTAATATCTTTTAATAATATTATAAATCACACTTTTTAATAATTTCATAAATTCTTGCCTGAAATTTATTCACTTTATACTTCGTCATTGACATTAACCATCAACCCACGAGATTGACTAGACCAACAAATTTTTATTCTCCACATTTTAAAATATTGTGATAAAATATTTTATAAGAGGATGACTTTTTATTTTATGATTTCTTGTAAGCATCACAAATGTTGCCGTCTCCATGATGCTGTTTTGTCACATTATTTCCTTCCTCGTCTCTAACGTCGACCTTTCTCTAAATTATACTACTATATGTTCTTTTTCGATGATTCCTTCTCTTCATACGATACTATTGAAACCATTAATTAATTACCTAACTATTTTGTCTATTTAAAATGTACGAGCTTATAATTAGCTTTAGATCATGTTGGGCCAACTTTTAAGCTTCTTAAAACAACTTATAAATTCTGTGAACTTGTTCGGCAAGAAAAGGTGTTAAACAACATATAAGATTTTAAAATAAGCAATTTACAATTTATAATCTCAAAAAAAGAAAAAAAAAAGTTGGATATCACAACTTATTTGCACTGTTTCAACTTATTTTATAGTGAACAAGTTGCATGTTTTAATGTAAATAAATTGACGCCTCAAAAATGCTTTTAAGTTACACGGCTTTGATTTACATGTGATCTACTCAAAATGAAAATAGAATTATTTTATATTAAAATTAAGATTTTAAAAAATATTTATTTTAAGTTATAAAAAACTTATAAATTTAATTAGCCAAATATTTTATTAACTTATAAGCTACTTAAAAATTACATCTTAAAAACTCTTAAAACAACTTATTGTTGTAGGATATGCAAAAATAAAGAGAACACATACTTATTGACCAGTTCGTAAGGAATGACTACATCTGGAGTCATACCAAGTCAGAAGGTTTTCACTATTATTCTTGTACATTAATACATCAAAGATATCCCTTTATATAAGTTACAATTTAGGGTTACATGAAATACTTAAATTACTCCTTCATCGATTACTTATTGATGAAAACACATAAATATATTTTGCTTTTAAACAATTATAAATTATTCGAGCTTATAAATATTTAAAACAAGCTTAGCTTAAACGCCTTTGATTAACTAATTCCCTACTCGATTTGTCTTATACTTGCCCAGCCATGGCGTGTAAAGATTCCCCAAGCAACTACTATATTAGGGCGGTGTGGGGATGGAGTTAGTTATTAGCAAACAAATATATCAGTTTACGTAAATAATTAGTATTAGTAAGAAGTGATGGAGAACAAGTTTGTAGCAATAAAGGGTCACGAAACGGGGCTCGAAAGTGAGTCCGATTTCGAAATCGGGAGCGAAAACGGTGAGTTTGTCAAGCGCAAAAAGGAGGTGATAGTGAAGAATCAGACGTGACGGGTGGATCCAGATCACCAACCGCATGAAGAAGCAAAGCCCTCTCAAGCCGCTATTAATTTCGCCTCCGCCATTGCTCCCCGCCTGTGTTCCACATACCCTTGATTTAAAAAAAACTTTTTTTTGTCATTTTATAACATTTTTACCCTTACTATATTAATATATATCTATTTCACTATGTCGCCTCAGAGGATCCATGCACCTCTTTTTAATTAGGGTAAATATGTCATAAAAGGGCAAAAAAATAGTTTTTTTTATCAAAGTTGAGACAAAAAAAGAATTTTGAACTATGAAAATAGAGCATAAAATAATTTGCCCCTATATATATTCTAATAAACTAGTTGATAATATAGTATGTCTAAATGTGTAATCCTAGGGCTTGGTCGATTGGTGAGATTTAGGGTCCTATTTAGGTCTTAGGTTCGAAATTTTCAAAGTAGGATATATTATAAGGTGTGGCTTCAAATGCGACTTTCTCCATACAAAGCAAATTAAACGGGACCCCTTCTAGTGGACGTTGGGACATCGAGTCATAAAAAAAGTTACTAGTATGCATGACGCAATATTATATGGTCTCACGGTGTGACAGTTCACGAACTAACACTAATTAATACTGCTCCTTCAAAAAATCGGAAACTAGCACTAATTATTACTTGTTCCTTAAAAAATTTAAATTGTCATTTTCAAATTATACTCCGTCTCGTTATGATAATGTCTCACACAAAACCAGCTCATATATAAAACTTAATTTCTTGTATCTAGCTATCAATATTTGTGATTCATATACTAAGACAAGAAACAAATATATGCAGAGACAAAATCTTGTATGCACCATACAATTCATGTGTAATTTTAAATAGTATTATTTATATTACTAAAAAGTATTAGTTCACATTGATAGGCCATTCGATACATACGGCGTGGGTCGAGTGGTGGCGTCAGGTTGGCCTGAATTTAGAAAGGATGAGCTTGTGGTTGGGCTGCTCACATGGGGAGAGTACACTTAATAGAGGAAGGCACAGGGAGGCTCTTGAATAAGCTGGATCCCATGGATTTGCCTTTACCTTACCATGTTGGCCCTCTTGGTAATTAAACTTTTGTTCTTCCATTATATATCTATTCTACATTTTCTGAAATAATTAATCAACTAATTTGTCTTAAATATTATTGAATTGGTCTTATAAAAATAGTCAAATGCTCTCACACCATCAAGATTATATGTAGTTTGAAGGATTTAGATTTAATTGTTTAAATTAGATAATTTGAACTTGAGGACCTGTCTCACAAAAAATCAAAATTGGATTACTAAGATATGATAAAGAATATAATCAAAATTTTCTACATTATTTTTTGCAATATTTTAATCAAATGATCTGGAAATTATCATAAGGTGTAGTGGATTAGGGAGTCAAAATCAAAGATTAGTTCTCATTGGGTCGTATGAATGCACATTGTCTGTTCAAAGATTAGTTGTCATTGTTAGGTATATATATATATATATATATATATATATATATATATATATATATATTAATAAATACTAAAAAATACAAATAATTTTTATTAATATTGACTAAACTTTAATTTTACTTATATATATATATATTTATGTGTGTGATAATGTGAATAGGGGTGAGCATTTGGTATTCGATCAGTTCAATTTTTAATTATAGATTATTTGGTTTTCAGTTTCAATCGATTTCAATTTTTAAGATAAAATTATCAAAAAATGAAAATCGAACCGAAATAATACATTCTATATAAATAATCCTAATTCTAGATAATTTATTCATTTTCTACCCGAAATAATACACTATATGTTGATTGTTAACTTATGTATTAGTGTAGCATCATTGAACCTTGTGTGGTGTTATTTAATTTACGAATTTCAACAGTGAAAAATGGACACGTGCCTTAAAAAATGGTTTAATTTCATAATGTAAAATAATTTCAATTTTTTAGATTTCAACTCAGAACTGCTCCAAAAAATTCGTTCGGTTAAGATTTGTTATGTAGTCAAATAGTTCGGTTTTGATTTATTATAATATATTTCAATTATTTTGATTTTGCTATTTCGATTCGGTTCGATAATCAAATAACCAAATGTTCACCCCTATATGTGAAGATTGGATCTTTTGGACATCGGGTGCACTATGCACTCCATAGTATATTTTAGAAACTGACAACTTGTTTCACTGAAACTTGCGACTTGTTATACTGAAACGGGTAATTTGTGTTCGTAAAACAGATTGTATGTTTCAGTGCAATAAATTATAAATTTATAAAATACGCTATAGAGTGCACGGTGCATTTGGTGCATACACGTTGTTCGTTGTAGACTTGTATAGAATACAGAGTTAGCTTATACAACAATTTCTTTTTTTATAATCCGTTGTCTATTTAGAGTTGTTGTTCATAATGTTTTTGGTGATGTTATGAATTCTTCTCATCAGATTATACAACCCACAAATTAATATCTTTTTTTTCTTTCGAAAAGCCACAAATTAATTGTCATATAAATATGGAAATTGAAGAATGGTAAATAATGAATTATTCAGGATTTAGTGGACTTACTGCATATGGAGGGTTTTTTGAAGTATGTAAGCCAAAGAAAGGAGAAAGCGTGTTTGTATCAGCTGCTTCAGGTTCGGTGGGAAGTCTTGTTGGACAATATGCTAAACTCTTTGGTTGTCATGTCATCGGCTGTGCTGGCACCCAAAACAAGGTATGTTCTGAATTTTTCTGGGCCCAACCCATCTATTAAGCAAGCTTGGGTTTAATCAATTTTGACATTTCTACTCATTATACTAAAATATACAATTTATTTGCACTGAACTGTACAATTATTAATATAGGAAACAAGTTGCACGATTCAGTGTAAACAAATTGCATATTTCACTGCAATAAATTGTATGATTCTAAAATACATTACAAAGTGCACGATGTATTTGGTGCACATGAGACCCTCTATTCATATATATATATATATATATATATATATATTTTTTTTTTTTTTTATCATTCTTAAAATTGGATAAATTTGTTCATAAATTCACTATTTTTTTTAAATGTCATATGCTACCTTTATTTTAGAAAATTGGCAAAATACATTTTTAGATCCCTGAATTATTAATTTTTGTTTCGAAAGGTCCCTAAACTATTTTTTTATTTTAAAAAGTCCCTGAACTATTAACTTTTTGTTTTGAAGGTCCTTAAACTATTTTTTTTTATTAATGAAGTCCCTAAACTATTGATTTTTGTTTCACGATTCCTTTTGACTTTTTTTTAATCATCTAATAGAACCGCTAAGTAAATACACATATCATCATTCTCAAAATTGTCAATATTGATCATTGTTTTACTTAATGGTTATGTTAAATTAATTAGAAAATTCCATCAAGAATGACTGCTTGAAATAAAAATCAATAGTTTAGGGACTTCATTAAAAAAAAATATAGTTTAGATCTTTTCAAACAAAATTTAACAATTTAGGGACTTGTTAAAACAAAAATAATAATTTAAGGACCTTTCAAAACATAAAATAATAGTTTAGGGACCTAAAGATGCATTTTGCCCAGAAAATTTTATGTGTATTAATAATGCATGTCATCAAAGAACAGAGGAACAAATACAAAATTAAGAATTTCACAATATATGGTAAAGTTGATCATATACAAAAGGGAAAATATAATCATAGTATAATTTGAAAGCTGAATTTATATATGTACATACTTGTACAAAGCTTACATTAATGCTATAAAGAGTTGCATAGTTGATGGTATTATCTTTATGTATATATCCAGATTGATTTGCTCAAGGAAAAACTTGGTTTTGATGATGCATTCAACTACAAGGAAGAGGCTGATCTCAAATCTACTCTAAAAAGGTTTTTCACTTTTATAACTATTCTATAATCACTGAATTTTGCCCTAATCAACCATGTTACCTTAAGAACACATCCAACAATTATATTTTTCACAATTATTTCATGGAACGATTGATATCAGAGAACTTGACTCATGCTCACATTTTGAGTTCAAATATTACAGAAAATAATTCAAAATAACTCGACTCACATTAAACTATCCACTTAATGGATCACCTTCACAAATGTTAGAGATGAGAATTTAATCCACCAATGAAGGGACTGGGGTGTTAGGAAATTATCATTTTGCCTCCTTTTTTTTTTCTTTCTCTCTGTTTGTCTACTCATGAGTTTCCTCCTCATAGGGAGAATTTAAAAACCAACCACACAAGTAAGGTATGTAGCACTAAAAAATTAATATAATTATACATCTCTCTACAAGTTCGAACTTTTTAATGAAATGAAATTCTTTCTTTCAATTAAATGTATCCCCATTTTTAATTTGATAAATTATTAACTAGTTTTTTTTTATTGCTTTATTAGAGAGGGTGTTTTACGTTTTTACAAAATTTCGATATGATGTCATAGATCACTTAAAAAAAAAGTCATGACAAAGTCAATTATAATTATAATTTTATATGAGTGTTATATGTTTTTTTATCAAGTTGTTTAACTTTAAATATTAATGATATTTTATATTTTATTATTCTCTCCGTCCCATAAAAATAATCATATTTAGGATTTTACAAAGACTAATAAAACATCATTTATTGTGCATGAAATTTTGGATTTCACGCATATTTTTTCTTGATATACCCTTATTTATTGAATACAAACACAATAATGACAATACAATGTGGGGGTACTAAATGGGGGCATTTTAAACAATTTACACACTTTAAATGTAAAAGTGATTATAATTTGGGACAAATCATAATGGAAACGTGGACTATCTTTGTGGGATAGAGAGAGAAATTATTTATTGATCATACCTCAAATTTAAAATATTGTATTCTGGCTACTAATGATACAGTACTTCCAGATGGGATCGACATGTATTTCGATAATGTGGGTGGAGAAATATTGAAGTCACCCGTAGCTAACATGAAGCAATTTGGGCGAATCATGTCTTGGTGCCATATCCGAATATACGGGTGTAGGCAAAAGGCCAACTGTGGAAATGTTAGGCGTGGTGTACAAGAGAATCACGATTCAAGGATTTCGTCCTGCGACATTTTAAATGCTACGCCCGATTTCATCACAACAACGGTGGAGCATCTCCGCTTCGAAAAATGCATGCCCTTTGTGACATCTCTCATGGTGTGGAGAGTGTGCCTTCTACCTTCATAGCCTCTTTTCCGTGACAATATTGGAAAAAAAGATTGTGCAAATATCACAGGAATGAGTAATTTATTTAATTTCTCAATTTGGAGATTTTTGGTGAATTACATATGTTGATTTATGAGAAATAACTACAATTTATTACATAGTTTTATATATTAATATTAAAGCGCGAGCTCTAAAATTAATTATGGGGTAGGTCTTTTGTAAAAAAAATTGCACAATGCAAAATATTATTAGAATAGAAAATTTAAATCCATGCAAGTTGTAACGAGAAAATGTACAAGACAATTGTAGACTTTAGTCACATTTACTTTTGTGGCCTTATCGACAAGATGTTCATTTTCTAACTAAAAGTCCTTGGTTCAATTTTCGCTTGGCTCATTCAGCGATTTCTTCAACCGACAAACTTTATTTTCTTTGCATTTAACTTTGAATCCTTCTAGCCGCTCGAGGTAGACTTCGGCTTGAGAAATGCCGACATTAAGTTGATAAACACACAATTCTAAATGAGCTTTCAGATAGCCTTGATTCTAGAAACTAGAGCAAATATTTTGGAAAAGTAGATTATGGGTTGCTGAGTATACCTTTTTCCTACTAGTCAGACTTTTATATGTTTGAATTTTTTCATTTCACAAACTTGATCTTGAAGACCCAATAATTTTATTATTCTTCGCCTCCTTTTGGCAAATCAATAAGCTCTCAAGTTTTGCTCTTCATAATGGTGTACATTTCTTTATTCATGGCTTTTTGTCTATTGCTCTTCTTTTGATGCCTCTTCAAAGGTGTGGGGGTTAATTGAAAATACCCAAATTCACAAGACTCGTAGATTTTACTTAGTAGATTTAGTCTTTATTAAAGGACTTTACCCAACCAATTATTCTCCACTTCTTTGACCTTCATCATTTTGGACTTGAGAAAGACTAAATTGAGATGCTAATATGTGGTTCAAGATAACTCGTAGATTCCACAACTTTCTTCTCTTTCCAATCCTAAATTGCAAACTTATATGGGGTTATAATTTAAAAATATGCTTTTATTTTGTATAACAAAACCTAATTTTCTCATTTATTTATCGAAATAATATATTAATCACCGCTTGCATTAAATATGAATGAATGTTATATATATTTATTGCAAACCCGTTCAATAAGTTAAGTACGTATTACATTGTAGTTAATTTGGTGATACTAGTGCATTTAGATGCAATGAATAAGGACCTACAGGAGGATAAATTTTTCGGTTCTGAATATACGAGAATTAGACCTCAGTGGTGTGTTATTTCTTAATCTCAGTCCCTTAAATAGGATCGTGTGGAATTAATAACTATTGCTTTGACTTATGATAGGAAGAGAGTCAATGTGATTCGATACCTTATATCTTGGTCAATATTATTAATTACATGACGATTGTTGACATTTAATACTGAGAATCGTGTGCAAGTACGCCTTGCTTGATTTGTCCCCTTGGTGGGCTCAGAATCTTTATTATACCAAATCTTGCAAGTGGAAATTTATTTCCGGTATGAATAATAACTTTGAGTTGTCTTTACTTCAAGGACAAAGATATTAATTAATATAAAGATTGTTCAAATGGGCTTAATTAATTAATGGACTAAGATAATCTTAAACACGGGAAATAATGACCAGGAGCCATATTATAGTAAAGTCGTAATATGGGTTAAGATGGATAGTTCAATATTAATTTTATAGTGGAGTAAATTAATATTAATGGACTTGAATAATATTTGGCCCAATATTATAGCTTCATAGTCCATTGGAGGTCCAATCTTAATTCTCCTAAAGGCCCCTTAAATAACCCAATTAAAGTCCAATTAATGAAAATGAGAAGAAAATATTATTGCCTATTTTTCCATGTAATTTTCGAAAATATGAGTAGGAAAGAGAAAAAGATTTTTTCTTGATTTTCTTGGAAGGATCTTATGGAATAAGTATTCTTGAGATACAAGTTTATCCCATAAATTCAAGAAAGGAAAAAGATCTTATTTTCTTCCTACATATATGAAAATTTTGAAAATTAGGGAGCAATAAAGGAGCAGAAGATTTTGTTGGGAGATATTTTGGGAAATAGAATATATTGGATATATTCTAGATTGTATCTTGAGAAAGAAGCAAGGAAATTTCCCAATGCCCAACTTAACCAAAATTTTCGCCCCCCAAACTCCTATATATAGGGGATGAATCTTTCATTCCCAAGTGAAATTCCATGTGTTGGAAATATTAGAAATCTACAAAGGTGGTGGCAAAATATTTTATTTTTCTCTCTTGTTAAAATCGTTCGTGTGAATCCTCCCACCAGATTACGTTTGTGGACTTGGGACATATTTGGAAAGGTTTCTTTGGGTTGATCCAACGCCTCAACGGTTGTCTCTACAAGAGGTAATGTAATCTCATAACTCCTAGATTCCGCATGCTTAGGATTTACGTGGATTATGTGTACGCATGATTGTTTATTTGCTTATTAATTATTATGTTGAATTGATTTAAAATTAATTCATGTTAGTAATTAATTGATTAATTTAAATATGTATTTAAAATCATCTCGAATAGATCCGTGCACCCATATTTTCCCAACAATCGCATCGAGCTCGGTTTCGAGCTCGACTTTTAAACTCAAGTATTTAAATTATGTTGACATTATATTGAAAATTGGATAATAGAATTGCTAAACTGCTTTTGCGTATCCAATTGTCATGGTATTTAATGTGTTTAATTTTTCATGCGATGAATATTGGTTTTAATTCGACTCGCTCGATTTATTTTTCTCGTGAGAAAATCCACGAGTAGATTAGGCTATTTGATTTGTTCAATGTAATAGACTAGTCTAGATTTAAAATTAATATTTATTTTTCGTTAAATAAATTGTAACTTGATCCCGAAGATGAAGACGGAGACGAGGTTAAGATGGACTATCAGATGCGTAGGCGGCGTGCATTAAATGAAACATGCCAAAGGGAGGCACGCTAACGTGGACGCCGCCCAAGCAACGGGCGTATGCGCCTTACGCCAGCGGAGTCGGGCACCGGACGCATACAAGCACACTCGATGGGCAGCGCGGGACTCGACAGCGACGGATACGAAGCTACCTTGGTAATGCAGACGCAGCGTGCAGGCTCGCGGGCAAGGGCGCAGATGCGGGCGAAGGTAGCCAAGAATTGGCGCGGCGTGGAATGCAGCGCCGATGCCCGTGCCGAGGTCACCGAGGTCCATGTGGGCGGCAGCGCCTTTATTACTTAAGCTCGCTACGGGCCTACCGAATGGACGCGAAGCATCCCATCTGCGAGCTACTTGGAATGGTGCTTCGAGATGAATTTTTTTTCGAGACGAACGAGTGGGAGAAATTCAAGACGACATTTCTTCAAGATCAAGCCAAGGAAAATCAAAACCATGACAATTGGATAATTTATGCCCAATATGTTTATTTTCTGCTTTGCTTGATTTATTGTTGTTTTTCTTATGCTTTATTTAATTTGTTTAAATGTGTTTGCATGAGAATTGCCCAAATCTAAAAAAAATCTCAAATTCAAAAATTACTAAGAATGTTTTAATAATTAATTTGGTTTTGAATCAAATTAATTTTGACCTCCATGATTTATTTATTTGTGAAATCTTTTGGAGAAATTCCCCTACGGGACGGCCAAAAGATAGCTTTCACATGAATAAATTCTCAAAAGAATGATTATGAATTATTATTAGTGGCGATTTATGACCTCCCAAGAGGCTCGATCAAAAACGGTAGTAATTATGTAATCGTTTCTTGTTTGTAACCTGCTTGAATGTGAATTAAATGATGACCCTCCCAAGAGGCTCATTTAAATCTGTTTTGAGATGTTGGCTGATGCATGTTCATATTTTTTTTAGATTTAAATATGAATCATGTGATCGAATTGTGTGATTTTCTTTGTGTTGATCCGGATATTGATACAAGATATATGCTTATTTTCGCCATCATGTCGCAAACTTTTTAATCCAATCGCTCAATATAAAGACAATCACATCGAGAAAACTATGTTGTTTGAAAACGAAACCTTATAAATATCCTTGCTTCGCATGAATTCAAATGGGTGCTTAACGTATTAAAACCCAAAAACCAACCAAGGATGTCGGATATGGGAAGAGATGGAATATAGTGAATGGGAGCCGAAAATGAATTTATAAGGGACATTATCTTGACACACATGTCGGATTTGTTAAAAGACCTTTATCAAGGATTTTCCACAAATGCAGACATTATGGGAAATCTCAAGCAATGTTCGCACATCGGACCCATATGGCAATCCGAGCATTAAAGCGTGACATGGTCAAGCTAAAGTTGGAAGAAGGAGTGACTGCTAAAGAGCACATTCTTAGGGTTATGGCCATCTTTGAAGAATTGGCATATCTTGGCGAAAAATGTGACTTCAAGAGCAAAATTGATTTCATTCTCAGTTCTCTGCCAAGTAGCTATGATCATCCTTATGTAAGGTATCTAATGGAAGATATGAACTTTACTGTGGATGATCTAATAAAGGCTCTCACGTTGGTCGAAGAGGATATTGAGCGCAAGAAAGTGAATTTGGTTACAAAAGGGTCTACTTCTCGTTCTAGGCCAATTGGTGATAAGAACAATGAAGAGATGAAAAGGATAAACCAGTTCTATTCAAACTTCAAAGATGAGAGCTTAAGCAAGAGGATCTATTTGGAATGCGGAGAAAGAGGATATTGGAGATGGGCCTGTTCCAATCCCAAAAGGAATGGAAAGAAAGGTAATGCCACTCACTAGTTGTTGAAACTTGTTGTTGGTCCCGGTAAACGAAGTTCCACACGTGTAGTGGGGGAATACACGCGGTATAATAATTTTTAAATTTTAAAACAAACTATAATCAAAGAGTCAGGTTTTCCTAAGTTTCAGTCCTGAGAAGCACAAAATGCCCTGAGTCAAAGTCTACTGAGACAATCACACTGAGCGGCTTTCAAAGACTTCAGATTAGCTCACTGATTCTGAGTTTCTACAACAAAGTCCAAATAAGCTTGGAGTAGATAATAATCTTACTGACTACTCAGGAAAGTTTATAAGTTTGACAACTATCTATACTAGCTTATCTAGAGTGCGGAATGTGTAGGCCCTAAGTTTATACTCGTTTTACTTTGCTGAAAATCTTTCCTTAATAAAACAAAGGGTTAAGGTCGTGGTCAAGTTAATGCAACTTCAAAGGATTGTTTCCAACCGAATATCGAAAAAACTTTCGTAATGCTTTCAAGAAAATATGCAATGTAATAATGCGTAATGTAAAGCAACCAACACAACAAGTTATAGTGGTTCAGAGGCTCAAGCTCCTACGTCCACTCTCTCTGATCCTCAGAGAAATTCCTTAACACACAACTTAGACTACCACAAGCTTTCAGACTGACTCAGCAGCTTACTAACTTTCTACCACGAGTTTTCAGGCTGAACTACTGCAACTTACTAACTCAACACACACACAAGCGTTCAGTATCAGCTTACTAACTTCTTCTCTAGAGTTTTCGGACCAACACGTGAGCTTACTTACTCTTTACAACTCTCACTTTCAACTACTACACACAAAACTACCTAAATAAAGGGTTTGGATTTTGGTTGGTTTCAACTTGGGTGAGATATCCTTTTACAATAAAACACAAGTAAAAAGGCTAGGATATCTCTAACTAAGCTTTTGATATATCTAGATCTTGACTTAGTAAATGAGCTCTCTTCAAAGATGAAACACTTGGGAAATTCTTAGGGTTTCGAGTGCTTCACAAGGTTGCTTGAATACGAATGAGCTCTGAAGTTGCTTTGATTTCCCGTAACCTTGAAATGTTTAAGGCCTCGATATTTATAGCAACTCTCCGTGGCCTACCTTTGAAAACTATCCGTTGGAGAGATAAAGATCTAGGGTTTCTTCTTTGAGTAATTGATGAACGACTATATTAGGGTTTGAACGCACCCTTGCATGTTTTAGGAAATATCCAGACAAGCAGCCAATCATCAATTTCTGTGAACAAGACAAATATCAATGCTGACATTCTTCAGGCAAATGTCGCTTTCAGTATCAGTAAAGTACGTTGTTGTCGCCTCCTCATTGGTTGAAATCTTCCTTTGAGCAGAGACAGCATAAACGGCTCTTTCAGTCAACCACACTGAACTGATATTTTTCTTAGTGTCCACGAACATATAACATTCTCTTTGTATGTACTAAGAATGAACAAACATTATTCAATTTTGAAGTGACTTGTTCAGGGTCTTTTGGTTCAGTACAAAAGAGTCTTCAGGATCTTCTATTCTCCAGGATCTTCACTCTTCAGGCTCTACTGATCTTTCAGTATGATTTAGGTCTTCAGTATGTTTTAGTCTTCAGGGATCTTCTGAGATCTTCAGACAAACTTTGTTTAAACCTCTCCTAACCTGATCTATATCTGCTAACTATACATGGTGCAGATAATCCTGAAACATAACAACAATTTGAAACATGATCCTAACAAACAAGATTGTCTTGAAACATGTCATACATGGGGTTTTGGGATCTAATCAAAATCTTTATTAAATTCATCTCCCAACAATTTCTCCTTTTTGATGATGCCAAAACCATCTTGTTACAAGCTTGCAAAAACATAAGTAAACCTATCATCTATTCAGGTTTCAATTTCATAAAGCAAGTAAAAACAAGTAAAGGCAACCATCAAGTAATCAAGAAGATAATGAGAAATTATCTTTTGATCAATGTAAAAATCGATAGAGATTTTTCATTCGGCCCGTAAACCAAAAGTACAAGTTACATTGGTTTATCTCAAGTAATCTACTGAAACAAAAGAAAAACAAGATACTCATTCTTCATCAGATTCAATTTCATCAGTTGGTGGCTTCAGGTTGAACAAGCCATAGTATCTATTCTTCAGTTCGTCTCTCTTCTCGCAAAGTTTGAGCATCATTCCCGGTCGATCCTAGATACTCAAAGATGATCCAAGAAATCAAAGATGAATGAAATCATAATTGATCATCCCATTCTTGTATCTTCTTTTTATGAGGGTATTTGATATGTCCAGAGCTTTTGGGTCGATAACCCAAGGTATCAAATATGTCAAACTACTTTTGGCATATGTCGCTGAAGTTTTGCGTGCAAGTAAGCAATGAATGCTTCATCCCTACCAAAGTTTGGTTCTGACCAATTCAAGAAAATATCATTATTAAACACAAATTCTCTTTTGGTCGCTCCCTATCTATCATTCAAATTTCAATGGGCATGCACTTGTCTACATGAGGCCATTGTCTCTTCATTGGCTTGGTGCCTCTCCTCCTTTTGATCATCCTCCGAAAGCCTCCTAGCTTTCTCTTTGCATCCTCCCTTTCCTTTTCGGGGTCATTTCCGATCCCCGACACGTAAATAACAAATTTTCCTCCTTTTCTCTTCAATAGCTTTCACAAGAGAGTTGTGCCCCCCAATTCAAATCTCTTGGTGGATACATCATATTCACCAAAGCCTTCTTTGAAGAGATCATCCATCTCGGACTCTTCATCTTTTCTCAAAGAACTTCCTAACATCCTCTTCAGATCCACCTCAAATTCTTGAGCTAACTTCCTCCGAGGGGCTTTCTACTTTGATTTGGCCAATTGTTTAGTCTTCGAGGTTTCTCAATAAATGCAACAGGCTTCTTCCGAGGATTCAAGATTCCATAAGCCTCTCCTTGCTTATTGGTTTCTTGTTTCCTCTCCGCCTTTGTTTTTTGCTCATGTACCTCCATTGCAGCCTTCAGGATGTATCAAAGACTTCAGCTCATTCCTATTTCCTCTTTCCTCTATGAATCTCAGTAGGAAATTGTTCAATTTGTTTTTCCAAAGGTGGCGGGCGCCAAGTTTATCATAACCGTCCCCCTTTTGGCATCATAGTTGGCAATCACTTCGAAAGGGTTCTGGCCCATATGAAGTTATTCTCCGCCAATCGATCTAACTTCGCCACCATACGAAAGTGCTCATCCTGAATCCTTCTCAAAGACATTCAAACCAAGATTACTAGTGTCTTCAAAGAAGACCACCATAAGTTGCTTTCATTTTCTCCATCAAGGAATTACTCATCTCCTCAATAAATTTTGATCATTTCATCGGGCCTTGATTTCGTAAAATCCTCAAGCACTTTTGATCTCAAATCAAACTGTCTCTCCATTTTTTCTTCATCTCCTTAGCCACGTCATCTATCTTTGTATTGAAAGAAGTAAATTTGCTATCAAGAGAAGTGAATAGTAAATTTACCTGAGCTGGTGTTACCATAGATGTGCTAAGTGTTTTGATGGATTCACCCTGAGAAATTTGTGCCTCAGCAAGTTTAGACACTTCAGCAACCAGAGGTTCAAGCTTTGCCATTTGATCAATCATAGGCTCAAACTTGGTTAATTTCTCAACAATGTGTGAAATCAACAGTTGGTTGCGGAGGAACAGGGACTTCTTCTTCAGCTTCAGTCTGAAGTCCAATTTCAACAAATTCAGTAGAAGGTGCAGCAGGCTCCTGAGGGGTTTCTTCCATAGTAATCATCTAAAGTTCAGGAATATCCTGAGTTTGTTCCCCCTGAGCAGATGCTCCAAATCGGCATTTTTTCCTCGACTTCCTCAAAGACGATCTTTGTCAGTTTTGTCCTGAGAGGGATCTTCCTTGTCCTGACCCTCACCAGTTTTCTCGTTCTGATCCGCATCCTTCCTCTCAGTAATTTTCTTCCTGATCAGTGCTTCAAACTCAGCAGGTTTGATTCTCAACCTCTTCTTACCCAGTCCTGAAAATGCATCTAGTTCCGCCACTTCTTCCGCCCAAAAGTCTTCACCCTTGAAGTTCCCAATTCTCAGCATCATGGCGAAAGATTGATTAACTATCAGCATAGCCGTTTTCAGTCTGATGAACATATCCTGAAGATCAGGATAGTTGGCAAATTCTGGGTATTTGTCCAAGACAAATCGTTGAGCTTTTAACTTCCATTCTTTCTCGTCAAATTTCACCTTTTCTTAGTTCAGAATCGGTGACTCCTCTTCGAGCTAGAATGAGCCTCCGAAGGTGTGGGAATTTTTGGCTCTGTGGGGTGAGTAGGTGGGATCGGTATTTGGCTCTCTTCAGCAGGTTTTTGAGAACCTGTGAAGATCTCTCTGGAAATTCGATCATCCCCAATACTGGTGTTGAGGACATCAGTAAACACATCCTCATCCCTTTCAAATTTCGGGGATGGTTTCAAATTTCTTCTCGGAAATTTTGTGAGATTGCTTTCACAAGAGTGTCCAATGGAGATTTCTCTACTGGAGCCAATTCACTAACTTTCCTTAGCCACTTTGTTTTTCTCTTTTGCTCTTCCCGAGCCTTCTTTCTTTTTTCACCAATCTCCTCTTAACTCTCGGTTCAAGAGTTTTCTTCCTCTTCTCGGGATCCTCTCGTGGGCTTTTTCCTCCACTTTCTTCCCTTTCGCCCTTGTTACATCGGCAATTGTGCGATTGTCCCGATCGAGAATCGAGCTCTCAATCTCCACTTGCTCGTGCATTCCTCGCTCACTTTGACAGCCTGCTCTTCAGCTCATCCTGAGGTGTTGAACTCGGACTTTCGGAAGTCGCCTGTCTCCTTCTTTGCGACTTTGGCTTTCTGAACATGATCATATTCTGGGAAAATTGGGTTCTAGACAATAGAAACATCTTCTTTCTCGGCAAAGTCTCGATCAAAAAGCTAATTTTAGTTCCAAATAGAACTCGCCCAGTCTTCGTAAATGCTCCTTTAGCATACTTTTTTAGCTTTCACATTTTGACTAATATACAATCCACCGTAAATTTTAGCCAATTAAAACTTCTAGATGGTGAGTCCTCTATTGCAGCCATAAGTCTCAGCTTATTCTGACTTACCTGTTCTAAACTTCCAGAGGTGCTCATCAAGCACTTGGCTACAATATCAATTAAGACTCTGTATACAGGTTTTAAACATTTTTTGTTTAACGGCCCTTTCAGTTCGACCTTAGAAGTAGAAAATCTATCTAGAATCTCTTGTTCATGCCCCGACATATATACCGCAGGATCATCTCCTCTATCACTTAACTCAAAAACAGTATTAATGTTCTGAAGTGATAAGTTTACCTCTCTCGTACAAATTGCTTCGGCTTTGGATTTTGCGTTAGTGTCGAAACAAAGTTGTGAGACCAGAGAGCCATTTCTCCTTCCTTGAGATTTACCACAAACTGCAAAACTTCTTGTGGCAATTCTGACTCTGGCGTATTGCTCACCAGTTTATCCAACCGCCCCATTCGAAGTAAGTTTAAAGCTTCTTCTTCAACCAGTGTTGTCTTGTTGTCCATCATCGCAACAATGTGCTCGAAATATGGCTTTTCAGTTTTCGCAAGGTTTTTAATCATCGCGTAACTGGGAAACTCCATTGTAGATTTTTAGATTTGAATAAATAAAGGTTTTGATAATCCGAGGGTTTTTAGGAAAGACAGGTGTAAAATGTTATGATTTTGGAAACTCGGGGTATATATTTGATCCGATGAAATGGATCAAGGGCTAAGATTAAATCTTAATGAACGGTTATGATTTAATCTTTTGTCGATATAATCTCAAGGTTTATTTGCTATTAATAGCAAATAATCAGATATGCAGAATAATGGCAACAATTAGGGTGAAAAAATGATGTTTCACTCTAATCGAGGTAACTCTTTGGTATCCTGCCAAAATATTAACCAATAAGAATCCTTCAAACATTCCCGCTTAAAGTTCAGGTATTTTGTATTTATTTCAAATGATTACTGACTGAAATAAATGCTTTGTGAGTAAATGCATGTGTCAAGTGTGTTTCAGGATTAATTGAATACTTAACCCTTACTGAACACTGACCGTGACAAAAACTATCCTGATTCTCAGTTTCCATCCTGAGAGGTCTTTGTCCTGAGTTTTTCCTACTGAAAAACCTCATGCATCTGAAGAGCTTCTCCCTTCAGGATAAATTACTCACCTGGATCCAACATCCCTAATTCCACTGATAGTTCCTGAAATCTTGACTCAGCCAATGGCTTAGTAAGAATATCAACTCTTTGTTTATCAGTATGAATTTTCTCCATCCTAATGTCTTTCTTCTCTACATGGTCTCTAATGAAATGGTGCCTTATATCTACATGTTTACATCTAGTGTGCAGTACATGATTTTGTGATATTGCAATAGCACTGTTGTTATCACAAAATATAGGAACTTCTTTGGCTATAATCTTATAGTCTCTCAATTGTTGCCTTAGCCAAAGAATATGTGCACAGCAGCTTCCTGCAGCCATGTATTCAGCTTCAGTAGTACTAATTGCTACTGAGGTCCGCTTCTTAGAAAACCAGGATACCAGTTTGCTTCCAAGAAATTGACAAGTTCCTGAAGTGGACTTCCTGCCAATTCTGCAACCACCATAATCAGCATCTGAATAATCAGTTAATTCAAGGTTATCATCAGCTGGATACCACAATCCTCTATTCACTGTCCCTTTTAGATATCTTAGTATCTTTTTGGCAGCTTCCATGTGACTAGCCTTTGGATTAGCTTGGTATCTTGCACATATCCCAACAAAGAAAAGTAATATCAGGCCTACTTGTTGTGAGATAGAGCAATGATCCAATGATCCCTCTATAATCAATATGGTTAACTGACTTGCCTTCAGGATCAGGATCCATCTTGTAGTTAGTATTCATAGGAATTCTAACTGCATTACAATTCTGAATACCATACTTGGCAATCAGATCTCTGGTGTATTTTGTCTGATTGATGAAAATTCCTTCTTTTGATTGTTTCACCTGAAGTCCTAGAAAGAAATTCATCTCCCCCATCATTGACATCTCAAACTTACCTTTCATCAGTGTAGAGAATTTCTCACACAACTGATGATTAGGGGATCCAAAGATAATGTCATCCACATAGATCTGCACTAGTAAGATATCTTTCCCATCTTCTATCCTGAACAAGGTTCTATCAACAGCCTTTTTGATAAAACCATGGTCAAAGAGAAATTGAGATAGAGTATCATACCATGCTCTAGGTGCTTACTTCGCACCATACAAGGCTTTCTTGAGCCTGTAAACTTGGTCATTCTGACAGAAGCCATGAGGTTGTTCAACATAAACCTCTTCTTTAAGCACACCATTCAGAAATGCACTCTTCACATCCATTTGATATAACTTAAATTTCATGTGAGCAGCATATGCAAGAAACAATCTAATGGCTTCTAGTCTTGCAACTGGTGCAAAGGTTTCATCATAATCCAAGCATTCTTCTTGGGAATAACCTTGTGCAACTAGCCTTGCCTTGTTTCTTACAATGACATTGTTCTCATCTCTCTTATTCTTGAACACCCACTTAGTTCCAATCACATTGTGCTTCATAGGTCTATCTACTAACTCCCAAACTTCATTCCTAGAAAACCGATTCAGCTCTTCTTGCATGGCAATAATCCAAAAGGAATCTTGAATAGCCTCTTCAATCTCAAGAGGTTCTTTCTCGATAGGAAGCAATGTAACAAAAGCACTTTCTCCATGGAACCTTCTTGTTTTAACTCCTTCGATAGATCTCTCACAATCGACATGTAGGGTGACTATCTAACCATGTTCTCCTGATGTTCCCCTTCAAGAATATCCTCAACATCGAAATGTTAGGTTCGTAATTCATTAAATTCAGGAACAACAAGAAAGGAAAGAGTGAATCATCTTCCTCGGGGATATTTCATTTAGAACATTGTCGCGACATTTGTTCCCCTGGTTGATAGATTCGTAGTTTGCCTCAATCGCGACCACATTTCATAGGCATTACATACCCGAGTCCGAACGGTGTTTGTTCGATTGGTCAACTTCAAATTGTGTTGGCTATCCTTCAATGGAGAACTATCATCCCGAAAATACCACCAAACTGAGTATTTCCCATCCCGAGTCTCTCTTCTTCTTATGAGTCGGTTTCACTCCATTCATAGTAGGTGATTAACTTCTTCTTTTAAGGCTTAGATGATGTTTTGACATCCTTCTTCGAAGCTAAGTCCGGTGATCCTCTTTGTCAAGTCTCCCCGAATCAACTTCCCGCTTTCTTATGAACACAAGTAGATTCATCAAAAACAACATGAGGTGTTTCTTCCACAATAAGGGTCCTAAAGTTGTAAACTCTGAAGGCTTTACTAACTTCAGAATATCCTAAAAATATTCCTTCATCAGCTTTGCTATCAAATGTTTTCAACTGATCTTTACCATTATTGTGTATGAAACACTTACAACTAAACACACGAAAAGAAAGAAACAAGAGGCTTTTTCATTCCACACCATATGGAGTTTTTCCTTGATTCTTAGTCAAGATGGATCCGTTTCCGAGAGTAGCATGCAAGATTGATCGCCTCAAATTTCAAAATCTCTTGGGAATGTCAGCTTAGCCAATCATTGTTCTTGCAGCTTCTTTCAGTGTCCTATTTCTTCTTTCAGCAATACCATTTTGTTGAGTGGTCCTTGCAGCTGATGTTTCATGAGTTATTCCATTTCTTTGCTGTAATCGATATAATATGGTTGATAAACTCAAATGCCTTTTATCTCGATCTCGATTTTGACCACTCAGATTCTTTTCAAGATCGAAGTCTTTTCGCACTTCGGCGCTTTGGTCCGAGTTTCTTTCTTATTGAGTAAGAAAATGACCCATGTATATCTTGAGTAATCATCAACTACTACCAAAGTATATTTTTCGCCATTAGTACTCACAAAAGTTCTTGGACCAAAGAGATCCATATGTAACAAATTGAAGTATTCTATCAAGAGAGACTTCTACTTTTGCTTTTGAATGATGCTCTAATTTGTTTGCCTTTCTGACAAGCATCACAAAAATGATCTTTAATGAACACTTCATTAGGTAACCCCCTCACAAGTGCTAATCTTGCAAGTTTATTCAGGGTTTTGAAGTTCAAATGGTTCAGTCTTTTGTGCCATAACCAACTGGTTCCAGTAGCCTTCTTGGCCATTAAACATGTATCCATAGGAGTAAGCTTCCAATCAGCAAGATACACATTTCCTTTTCTAGTACCAGTTAGTAATACTTGTTGTGAAACATTATCTTTCACATAGCACAAGTTCTTTGAGAATTCAACACCAATCCTTTATCACGAAATTGATGATAGAAAATAAGTTATGCTTTAAACCAGACACATATGATACACCATGGATATGAACAGTGTCAATTTCAAGAGTTCCATATCTTTCTGTCTGTCCTTTGGAATTATCTCCAAAATTTATCTGAGGGCCTTTCTGTTCAACATAGTCAGTGAGCAAATATTTGTATCCTATCATGTGTCTTGAGTTTCCACTGTCCAAATACCATGCAACAGTTCAATTTCATTTCCACTCATCGGGGGCAATGTTGTCTTCATTTAGCTCAAATGTTTTTTTTTTTCACCAAAAACAAATCGAGCCTTAGGTACCCATTTGGTGTAGGGTCCTACCAGGTTAGCTGTACCTTTTGGAACCCAAATCTGCCTGACAACTCTAATGACTTTATAGTGGTTGATTTGTCTTCCATAAACATCTACATACACATTCACCACCCTAGGTGCCTTGGAAGTGTCCTGTGTATGAGTGCCAGCCTTAGCATGAACATGAGTCTTAGAGTTCTTTCTTGGGTTCAGGCCTTTTGTTCCATTGCTTTGGCTTTGGTGCAGCTGATCTCTGTCTCCGCTGACTTGGGTTCAGGAAACCTTTACCCTTAGGCAAGTGGGGTTTAGGTTGCCTGTACTGAAATTGTGGTATTTTAGTAATCTGAGGACTTGGTCTCCTCATCTGAGAATTTCTTGGCTGAGTGTATCTCTTCTGAGGATTCCTCTGATGGTTCAGGGCAGATTTCTTCAGGTTGATATTCTTAGCCTGAGGCTTCGAAGTACTGGCCCGGGACAATCTTAGAGTAATTTTCCCATAAATCTTGTGCACATCAATGATATTTGAAGTATTATGGATCAAAGAAAATGAAATCAAGTACTAACTCAAACAACTGTCATTAAGTCACGTAACTTTTTGTTACCCCAATTCGAAAATTATAATCAGCTTGATCAGAAATATGTCAAGTGCATTGTGAAGATATAAAACAAAGTAAGCTTGTTATCTTAAGGCAACATCAATCATATTTAAGTGGAGAAGTCAGAAAGAAAGAATTGAAGTGATAGATTGAGATAGGAGAAGAAGAAGAGATTAATGTACCTGTCGTTGAATTATGTGTGATTCAGCCTTCTCATTCCAATTTCAGGGATATTTATATTTAGATAAAAACTCGTATGAAATGATCTCATACATAAGAGAGGTAGAATCTAGTATAAATTAACACCTATCCTTTTAAAGTGTTAAAACGATCTCATGCAAGTGTGTCTATTATATTTATATGTGCTAATTGATTACATGTACATTTGAATAAGCTTGATCACCTAAATTAAATTATTTACTTGCTAGTTCATAATTCATATTCTTTAGCCAAAGGTAAACTTTTTATATAATTTTAGGAACATGTCAAGTGTATTAGGAGAGTCTTTTTTTTTTTTTTTTAGGGAATGTATTAGGCGAGTCACTGAGACCTTTTTTTCTTTTTCCTACTATCATAAAACGAGATACAACCGTATTATTTATTATTCCTCCCACTCATGTTGATGTACCAATTACCAAACAGGTCCTTAAACCAAACAAGTAATATTATCTTAATGGAGTTGGTCTCCTGTGAAACTTGTTCACCGTGAAATTTATTTTATATTTATAAATATATATATTATTTTAGTTATCACGATTAATACTCCTTTATAATATAAATCACACCATTCAGTGTTATGAGTAAAATTCTTCATATAGTAAAAAGACACACTCTCTAATTATCATAACTAATATCTTTTAATAATATTATAAATCACACTCTTTAATAATTTCATAAATTCTTGCCTGAAATTTATTCACTTTATACTTCGTCATTGACATTAACCATCAACCCACGAGATTGACTAGACCAACAAATTTTTATTCTCCACATTTTAAAATATTGTGATAAAATATTTTATAAGAGGATGACTTTTTATTTTATGATTTCTTGTAAGCATCACAAATGTTGCCGTCTCCATGATGCTGTTTTGTCACATTATTTCCTTCCTCGTCTCTAACGTCGACCTTTCTCTAAATTATACTACTATATGTGCTTTTCGATGATTCCTTCTCTTCATACGATACTATTGAAACCATTAATTAATTACCTAACTATTTTGTCTATTTAAAATGTACGAGCTTATAATTAGCTTTAGATCATGTTGGGCCAACTTTTTAAGCTTCTTAAAACAACATATAAATTCTGTGAACTTGTTCGGCAAGAAAAGGTGTTAAACAACATATAAGATTTTAAAATAAGCAATTTACAATTTATAATCTCAAAAAAAGAAAAAGAAAAGTTGGATATCACAACTTATTTGCACTGTTTCAACTTATTTTATAATGAACAAGTTGCATGTTTTAATGTAAATAAATTGGACGTCTCAAAAATGCTTTTAAGTTACACGGTGCGCCTGATTTACATGTGATCTACTCAAAATGAAAATAGAATTATTTTATATTAAAATTAAGATTTTAAAAAATATTTATTTTAAGTTATAAAAAAACTTATAAATTTAATTAGCCAAATATTTTATTAACTTATAAGCTACTTAAAAATTACATCTTAAAAGCTCTTAAAACAACTTATTGTTGTAGGATATGCAAAAATAAAGAGAACACATACTTATTGACCAGTTCGTAAGGAATGACTACATCTGGAGTCATACCAAGTCAGAAGGTTTTCACTATTATTCTTGTACATTAATACATCAAAGATATCCCTTTATATAAGTTACAATTTAGGGTTACATGAAATACTTAAATTACTCCTTCATCGATTACTTATTGATGAAAACACATAAATATATTTTGCTTTAAACAATTATAAATTATTCGAGCTTATAAATATTTAAAACAAGCTTAGCGAAACGCCCTTTGGATTAACTAATTCCCTACTCGATTTGTCTTATACTTGCCCAGCCATGGCGTGTAAAGATTCCCCAAGCAACTACTATATTAGGCGGTGTGGGGATGGAGTTAGTTATTAGCAAACAAATATATCAGTTTACGTAAATAATTAGTATTAGTAAGAAGTGATGGAGAACAAGTTTGTAGCAATAAAGGGTCACGTAAACGGGGCTCCGAGTGAGTCCGATTTCGAAATCAGGAGCGAAACGGTGAGTTTGTCAAGCGGCAAAAAGGAGGTGATAGTGAAGAATCTGTACGTATCGGTGGATCCGTATCAGCTCAACCGCATGAAGAAGCAAAGCTCCTCTCAAGCCGCTATTAATTTCGCCTCCGCCATTGCTCCCGCCCAGGTTCCACATACCCTTGACGAAAAAACTCTTTTTTGTCATTTTATAACATTTTTACCCTTACTATATTAATATATATCTATTTCACTATGTCGCCTGTAGGATCCATGCACGACTCTTTTAATTAGGGTAAATATGTCATAAAAGGGCAAAAAATAGTTTTTTTTTATCAAAGTTGAGACAAAAAAGAATTTTGAACTATGAAAATAGAGCATAAAATAATTTGCCCCTATATATATTCTAATAAACTAGTTGATAATATAGTATGTCTAAATGTGTAATCCTAGGGCTTGGTCGATTGGTGAGATTTAGGGTCCTATTTAGGTCTTAGGTTCGAAATTTTCAAAGTAGGATATATTATAAGGTGTGGCTTCAAATGCGACTTTCTCCATACAAAGCAAATTAAACGGGACCCCTTCTAGTGGACGTTGGGACATCGAGTCATGACGCAATATTATATGGTCTCACGGTGTGACAGTTCACGAACTAACACTAATTAATACTCGTTCCTTCAAAAATCGGAAACTAGCACTAATTAATACTTGTTCCTTAAAAAATTTAAATTGTCATTTTCAAATTATAATTGCGTCCTCGTTATGATAATGTCTCACACAAAACCAGCTCATATATAAAACTTAATTTCTTGTATCTAGCTATCAATATTTGTGATTCATATACTAAGACAAGAAACAAATATATGCAGAGACAAAATCTTGTATGCACCATACAATTCATGTGTAATTTTAAATAGTATTATTTATATTACTAAAAAGTATTAGTTCACATTGATAGGCCGTCGATACATACGGCGTGGGTCGAGTGGTGGCGTCGGGTTGGCCCGAATTTGCAAAGGATGAGCTTGTGGTTGGGCTGCTCACATGGGGAGAGTACACTCTAATAGAGGAAGGCACAGCGAGGCTCTTGAATAAGCTGGATCCCATGGATTTGCCTTTACCTTACCATGTTGGCCCTCTTGGTAATTAAACTTTTGTTCTTCCATTATATATCTATTCTACATTTTCTGAAATAATTAATCAACTAATTTGTCTTAAATATTATTGAATTGGTCTTATAAAAATAGTCAAATGCTCTCACACCATCAAGATTATATGTAGTTTGAAGGATTTAGATTTAATTGTTTAAATTAGATAATTTGAACTTGAGGACCTGTCTCACAAAAAATCAAAATGGGATTACTAAGATATGATAAAGAATATAATCAAAATTTTCTACATTATTTTTTGCAATATTTTAATCAAATGATCTGGAAATTATCATAAGGTGTAGTGGATTAGGGAGTCAAAATCAAAGATTAGTTCTCATTGGGTCGTATGAATGCACATTGTCTGTTCAAAGATTAGTTGTCATTGTTAGGTATATATATATATATATATATATATATATATATATATATATATATATATATATATATTTATTAATAAATACTAAAAAATACAAATAATTTTTATTAATATTGACTAAACTTTAATTTTACTTATATATATATATATATATATATATATATATATATATGTGTGTGTGTGATAATGTGAATAGGGGTGAGCATTTGGTATTCGATCAGTTCAATTTATAATTATAGATTATTTGGTTTTCAGTTTCAATCGATTTCAATTTTTAAGATAAAATTATCAAAAAATGAAAATCGAACCGAAATAATACATTCTATATAAATAATCTTAATTCTAGATAATTTATTCATTTTCTACCCGAAATAATACACTATATGTTGATTGTTAACTTGTGTATTAGTGTTACATCATTGAACCTTGTGTGGTGTTATTTAATTTACGAATTTCAACAGTGAAAATTGGACACGTGCCTTAAAAAATGGTTTAATTTCATAATGTAAAATAATTTCAATTTTTTAGGACTTCAACCGTAACCGTTCCGAAAAATTCGGTTCGGTTAAGATTTGTTATGTAGTCAAATAGTTCGGTTTCGATTTATTATAATATATTTCAATTATTTTGATTTTGCTATTTCGATTCGGTTCGATAACCGAATAACCAAATGTTCACCCCTATATGTGAAGATTGGATCTTTTGGACATCGGGTGCACTATGCACTCCATAGTATATTTTAGAAACTGACAACTTGTTTCACTGAAACTTGCGACTTGTTATACTGAAACGGGTAATTTGTGTTCGTAAAACAGATTGTATGTTTCAGTGCAATAAATTATAAATTTATAAAATACGCTATAGAGTGCACGATGCATTTGGTGCATACACGTTGTTCGTTGTAGACTTGTATAGAATACAGAGTTAGCTTAGACAACAATTTCTTTTTTTATAATCCGTTGTCTATTTAGAGTTGTTGTTCATAATGTTTTTGGTGATGTTATGAATTCTTCTCATCAGATTATACAACCCACAAATTAATATCTTTTTTTTCTTTCGAAAAGCCACAAATTAATTGTCATATAAATATGGAAATTGAAGAATGGTAAATAATGAATTATTCAGGATTTAGTGGACTTACTGCATATGGAGGGTTTTTTGAAGTATGTAAGCCAAAGAAAGGAGAAAGCGTGTTTGTATCAGCTGCTTCAGGTTCGGTGGGAAGTCTTGTTGGACAATATGCTAAACTCTTTGGTTGTCATGTCATCGGCTGTGCTGGCACCCAAAACAAGGTATGTTCTGAATTTTTCTGGGCCCAACCCATCTATTAAGCAAGCTTGGGTTTAATCAATTTTGACATTTCACTCGTTGTACTAAAATATACAATTTGTTTGCACTGAACTGTGCAATTATTAATATAGGAAATAAGTTGCATGATTCAGTGTAAACAAATTGCATATTTCACTGCAATAAATTGTATGATTCTAAAATATATTACAAAGTGCACGATGTATTTGGTGCACATGAGACCCGCTATTCATATATATATATATATATATATTTTTTTTTTCTTTTATCATTCTTAAAATTGGATAAATTTGTTCATAAATTCACTATTTTTTTTAAATGTCATATGCTACCTTTATTTTAGAAAATTGGCAAAATACATTTTTAGATCCCTGAATTATTAATTTTTGTTTCGAAAGGTCCCTAAACTATTTTTTTATTTTAAAAAGTCCCTGAACTATTAACTTTTGTTTCGAAAGGTCCTTAAACTATTTTTTTTACTTAATGAAGTCCCTAAACTATTGATTTTTGTTTCACGCATTCCTTTTTGACTATTTTTTTTAATCATCTAATAGAACCGTTAAGTAAATACACATATCATCATTCTCAAAATTGTCAATATTGATCATTGTTTTACTTAATGGTTATGTTAAATTAATTAGAAAATTCCATCAAGAATGACTGTTTGAAATAAAAATCAATAGTTTAGGGACTTCATTAAAAAAAATATAGTTTAGGATCTTTCGAAACAAAATTTAACAATTCAGGGACTTGTTAAAACAAAAAAAAATAATTTAAGGACCTTTCGAAACATAAAATAATAGTTTAGGGACCTAAAGATGCATTTTGCCCAGAAAATTTTATGTGTATTAATAATGCATGTCATCAAAGAACAGAGGAACAAATACAAAATTAAGAATTTCACAATATATGGTAAAGTTGATCATATACAAAAGGGAAAATATAATCATAGTATAATTTGAATGCTGAATTTATATATGTACATACTTGTACAAGCGCACACGTTACAGTAGTTGCATAGTTGATGGTATTATCTTTATGTATATATCCAGATTGATTTGCTCAAGGAAAAACTTGGTTTTGATGATGCATTCAACTACAAGGAAGAGGCTGATCTCAAATCTACTCTAAAAAGGTTTTTCACTTTTATAACTATTCTATAATCACTGAATTTTGCCCTAATCAACCATGTTACCTTAAGAACACATCCAACAATTATATTTTTCACAATTATTTCATGGAACGATTGATATCAGAGAACTTGACTCATGCTCACATTTTGAGTTCAAATATTACAGAAAATAATTCAAAATAACTCGACTCACATTAAACTATCCACTTAATGGATCACCTTCACAAATGTTAGAGATGAGAATTTAATCCACCAATGAAGGGACTGGGGTGTTAGGAAATTATCATTTTGCCTCCTTTTTTTTTTTTTTTCTCTCTGTTTGTCTACTCATGAGTTTCCTCCTCATAGGTAGAATTTAAAAACCAACCACACAAGTAAGGTATGTAGCACTAAAAAATTAATATAATTATACATCTCTCTACAAGTTCGAACTTTTTAATGAAATGAAATTCTTTCTTTCAATTAAATGTATCCCCATTTTTAATTTGATAAATTATTAACTAGTTTTTTTTTATTGCTTTATTAGAGAGGGTGTTTTACGTTTTTACAAAATTTCGATATGATGTCATAGATCACTTAAAAAAAAGTCATGACAAAGTCAATTATAATTATAATTTTATATGAGTGTTATATGTTTTTTATCAAGTTGTTTAACTTTAAATATTAATGATATTTTATATTTTATTATTCTCTCCGTCCCATAAAAATAATCATATTTAGGATTTTACAAAGACTAATAAAACATCATTTATTGTGCATGAAATTTTGGATTTCACGATATTTTTTTTCTTGATATACCCTTATTTATTGAATACAAACACAATAATGACAATACAATGTGGGGGTACTAAATGGGGGCATTTTAAACAATTTACACACGTTAAATGTAAAAGTGATTATAATTTGGGACAAATCATAATGGAAACGTGGACTATCTTTGTGGACGAGAGAAAATTATTTATTGATCATACCTCAAATTTAAAATATTGTATCTGTCACTAATGATACAGGTACTTCCCCGATGGGATCGACATGTATTTCGATAATGTGGGTGGAGAAATATTGGAAGCTGCCGTAGCTAACATGAAGCAATTTGGGCGAATCGCGGTGTGCGGTGCCATATCCGAATATACGGGTGTAGGCAAAAGGCCAACTGTGGAAATGTTAGACGTGGTGTACAAGAGAATCACGATTCAAGGATTTCTGGCTGCCGATTACTTTAAATGCTACGCCGATTTCATCACAACAACGGTGGAGCATCTCCGTTCTGGAAAAATGCATGCCCTTTGTGACATCTCTCATGGTGTGGAGAGTGTGCCTTCGGCCTTCATAGGCCTCTTTTCTGGTGACAATATTGGAAAAAAGATTGTGCAAATATCACAGGAATGAGTAATTTATTTAATTTCTCAATTTGGAGATTTTTGGTGAATTACATATGTTGATTTATGAGAAATAACTACAATTTATTACATAGTTTTATATATTAATATTAAAGCGCGAGCTCTAAAATTAATTATGGGGTAGGTCTTTTGTAAAAAAAATTGCACAATGCAAAATATTATTAGAATAGAAAATTTAAATCCATGCAAGTTGTAACGAGAAAATGTACAAGACAATTGTAGACTTTAGTCACATTTACTTTTGTGGCCTTATCGACAAGATGTTCATTTTCTAACTAAAAGTCCTTGGTTCAATTTTCGCTTGGCTCATTCAGCGATTTCTTCAACCGACAAACTTTATTTTCTTTGCATTTAACTTTGAATCCTTCTAGCCGCTCGAGGTAGACTTCGGCTTGAGAAATGCCTACATTGATAAACACACAATTCTAAATGAGCTTTTCGAGATAGCCTTGATTCTAGAAACTAGAGCAAATATTTTGGAAAAGTAGATTATGGGTTCTTGAGTATACCTTTTTCCTACTAGTCGACTTTTTATATGTTTGAATTTTTTTCATTTCACAAACTTGATCTTGAAGACCCAATAATTTTATTATTCTTCGTTCCTTTTGGCAAATCAATAAGCTCTCAAGTTTTGCTCTTCATAATGGTGTACATTTCTTTATTCATGGCTTTTTGTCTATTGCTTTTCTTTTTGATGCCTCTTCAAAGGTGTGGGGGTTAATTGAAAATACCCAAATTCACAAGACTCAGAGATTTTACTTAGTAGACGAGTCTTTATTAAAGGACTTTACCCAACCAATTATTCTCCACTTCTTTGACCTTCATCATTTTGGACTTGAGAAAGACTAAATTGAGATGCTAATATATGGTTCAAGATAACTCCTAGATTCCACAACTTTCTTCTCCTTCCAATCCTAAATTGCAAAGTTATGGGGTTATAATTTGAAAAATATGCTTTTTATTTTGTATAACAAAACCGAATTTTCTCATTTATTTATTGAAATAATATATTAATCAATCGTCAGCATTAAATATGAATGAATGTTATATATATTTATTGCAAACCCGTTCAATAAGTTAAGTACGAATTACATTGTAGTTAATTTGGTGATACTAGTGCATTTAGATGCAATGAATAAGGACCTACAGGAGGATAAATTTTTTTGCATCTTTTGAATATAATGGTAGATTAGACCTCGGTGGGTGTGTTATTTCTTAATCTCAGTCCCTTAAATAGGATCGTGTGGAATTAATAACTATTGCTTTGACTTATGATAGGAAGAGAGTCAATGTGATTCGATACCTTATATCTTGGTCAATATTATTAATTACATGACGATTGTTGACATTTAATACTGAGAATCGTGTGCAAGTACGCCTTGCTTGATTTGTCCCCTTGGTGGGCTCAGAATCTTTATTATACCAAATCTTGCAAGTGGAAATTTATTTCCGGTATGAATAATAACGTTGAGTTGTCTTTACTTCAAGGACAAAGATATTAATTAATATAAAGATTGTTCAGTGGCTTAATTAATTAATGGACTAAGATAATCTTAAACACGGGAAATAATGACCAGGAGCCATATTATAGTAAAGTCGTAATATGGGTTAAGATGGATAGTTCAATATTAATTTTATAGTGGAGTAAATTAATATTAATGGACTTGAATAATATTTGGCCCAATATTATAGCTTCATAGTCCATTGGAGGTCCAATCTTAATTCTCCTAAAGGCCCCTTAAATAGCCCAATTAAAGTCCAATTAATGAAAATGAGAAGAAAATATTATTGCCTATTTTTCCATGTAATTTTCGAAAATATGAGTAGGAAAGAGAAAAAGATTTTTTCTTGATTTTCTTGGAAGGATCTTATGGAATAAGTATTCTTGAGATACAAGTTTATCCCATAAATTCAAGAAAGGAAAAAGATCTTATTTTCTTCCTACATATATGAAAATTTTGAAAATTAGGGAGCAATAAAGGAGCAGAAGATTTTGTTGGGAGATATTTTGGGAAATAGAATATATTGGATATATTCTAGATTGTATCTTGAGAAAGAAGCAAGGAAATTTCCCAATGCCCAACTTAACCAAAATTTTCGCCCCCCAAACTCCTATATATAGGGGATGAATCTTTCATTCTCAAGTGAAATTCCATGTGTTGGAAATATTAGAAATCTACAAAGGTGGTGGCAAAATATTTTATTTTTCTCTCTTGTTAAAATCGTTCGTGTGAATCCTCCCACCAGATTACGTTTGTGGACTTGGGACATATTTGGAAAGGCTCTTTGGGTTGATCCAACGTCTCAACGGTTGTCTCTACAAGAGGTACGTAATCTCGTAACTCCTAGATTCCGCATGCTTAGGATTTACGTGGATTATGTGTACGCATGATTGTTTATTTGCTTATTAATTATTATGTTGAATTGATTTAAAATTAATTCATGTTAGTAATTAATTGATTAATTTAAATATGTATTTAAAATCATCTCGAATAGATCCGTGCACCCATATTTTCCCAACAACTGGTATCAGAGCTCTGGTTTCGAGCTCTGACTTTTAAACTGTTATTTAAATTATGTTGGACATTATATTGAAAATTGGATAATAGAATTGCTAAATCTGTTTTGCAGGTATCCAATTGTCATGGTATTTAATGTGTTTAATTTTTCATGCGTATGAATATTGGTTTTAATTCGACTCGTTCGGATTTATTTTTCTCGTGAGAAAATCCACGAGTAGATTAGGCTATTTGATTTGTTCAATGTAATAGACTAGTCTAGATTTAAGGTGTATTTATTTTTCGTTAAATAAATTGTAACTTGATCGTAGATGAAGACGGAGACGAGGAGTTAAGATGGACCTAGAACCGTATCATAGGGCGACGTGCATCAAGTGAAACATGCCAAGGGAGGCACGCATAACGGACGCCGCTAAGCTTAACGGGCGTGGCGACGGGCGCCAGCGGAGTCGGCCCCGACGCGCAGACGGCACGCCGGGGCAGGCGCTGGACTCGCCCGGACGGAGGCGAAGCGAAGGCTGGGGTATCGCCGCCTGACGCTGCTGCTCTGCTCCGGGCAAGGGCGCAGATGCGGGCGAAGGTAGCCAAGGCGCACGGGCGTGCGTGGGTACGCGCGGCGCCTGCCGATGCCTGTCGAGGCTGCCGAGGTCCATGTGGGCGCGACCGACGACCGTTTAAGTTCGGCAAGTGGCCCGCCGGATCTGAAGAAAGCATCCCGATCAAGCTACTTGGAATGGTGCTTCGAGATGAATTTTTTTTCGAGACGAACGAGTGGGAGAAATTCAAGACGACATTTCTTCAAGATCAAGCCAAGGAAAATCAAAACCATGACAATTGGATAATTTATGCCCAATATGTTTATTTTCTGCTTTGCTTGATTTATTGTTGTTTTTCTTATGCTTTATTTAATTTGTTTAAATGTGTTTGCATGAGAATTGCCCAACGAAAAATTTCAAATTCAAAAATTACTAAGAATGTTTTAATAATTAATTTGGTTTTGAATCAAATTAATTTTGACCTCCATGATTTATTTATTTGTGAAATCTTTTGGAGAAATTCTCCTACGGGACGGCCAAAAGATAGCTTTCACATGAATAAATTCTCAAAAGAATGATTATGAATTATTATTAGTGGCGACGATGACCCTCCCAAGAGGCTCGATCAAAACGAAGTAGTAATTATTATGTAATCGTTTTGTTTGTAACCTTTGCTTGAATGTGAATTAAATGATGACCCTCCCAAGAGGCTCATTTAAATCTGTTTTGAGATGTTGGCTGATACATGTTCATATTTTTTTTAGATTTAAATATGAATCATGTGATCGAATTGTGTGATTTTCTTTGTGTTGATCCGGATATTGATACAAGATATATGCTTATTTTCAGTTTCATCATGTCGCAACCTTTTAATCCACTGTTCAATATAAAGACAATCTGCTTACTGGAGAAAACTATGTTGTTTGGAAACGAAACCTTATAAATATCCTTGCTTTGCATGAATTCAAATGGGTGCTTAACGTACCAAAACCCGAAAAACCAACCAAGGATGTCGGTATATGGGAAGAGATGGAATATAGTGAATGGGAGCTGGGAAATGAATTTATAAGGGACATTATCTTGACACATATGTCGGATTTGTTAAAAGACCTTTATCAAGGATTTTCCACAGCTGCAGACATTATGGGAAATCTCGAAGCAATGTTCGCACATCAGACCCATATGGCAATCCAGAGCATTAAGCGTGACATGGTCAAGCTAAAGTTGGAAGAAGGAGGATCGCTAAAGAGCACATTCTTAGGGGTTATGGCCATCTTTGAAGAATTGGCATATCTTGGCGAAAAATGTGACTTCAAGAGCAAAATTGATTTCATTCTCAGTTCTCTGCCAAGTAGCTATGATCATCCTTATGTAAGGTATCTAATGGAAGATATGAACTTTACTGTGGATGATCTAATAAAGGCTCTCACGTTGGTCAAAGAGGATATTGAGCGCAAGAAAGTGAATTTGGTTACAAAAGGGTCTACTTCTCGTTCTAGGCCAATTGGTGATAAGAACAATGAAGAGATGAAAAGGATAAACCAGTTCTATTCAAACTTCAAAGATGAGAGCTTAAGCAAGAGGATCTATTTGGAATGCGGAGAAAGAGGATATTGGAGATGGGCCTGTTCCAATCCCAAAAGGAATGGAAAGAAAGGTAATGCCACTCACTAGTTGTTGAAACTTGTTGTTGGTCCCGGGGTAAACGAGTTCCACACGTGTAGGGGGGGAATACACGTGTATAATAATTTTTTAAATTTTTAAAACAAACTATAATCAAAGAGTCAGGTTTTCCTAAGTTTCAGTCCTGAGAAGCACAAAATGCCCTGAGTCAAAGTCTACTGAGACAATCACACTGAGCGGCTTTCAAAGACTTCAGATTAGCTCACTGATTCTGAGTTTCTACAACAAAGTCCAAATAAGCTTGGAGTAGATAATAATCTTACTGACTACTCAGGAAAGTTTATAAGTTTGACAACTATCTATACTAGCTTATCTAGAGTGCGGAATGTGTAGGCCCTAAGTTTATACTCGTTTTACTTTGCTGAAAATCTTTCCTTAATAAAACAGTGGTTAAGGCTGTGGTCAAGTTAATGCAACTTCAGTGGATTGTTTCCAACTGAATATCAGAAAACTTTCAGAATGCTTTCAGTAAAAATATGCAACAGGTAATAATGCAGAACAGAAAGCAACCAACACAGCAAGTTATAGTGGTTCAGAGGCTCAAGCTCCTACGTCCACTCTCTCTAATCCTCAGAGAAATTCCTTAACACTCAACTTAGACTACCACAAGCTTTCGTGACCGACTCAAAGAAATTTTACTAACTTTCTACCACGATTTTTTCAGTCAACTATCGCAACTTACTAACTTAACACACACACAAGCGTTCAGTATCAGCTTACTAACTTCTTCTCTAGAGTTTTCAGACTGAACACATCAGCTTACTTACTCTTTACAACTCTCACTTTCAACTACTACACACACAAACTACCTAAATAAAGGGTTTGGATTTTGGTTGGTTTCCAACTTGGGTGAGATATCCTTTTACAATAAAACACAAGTAAAAAGGCTAGGATATCTCTAACTAAGCTTTTGGATATATCTAGGATCTTGACTTAGTAAATGAGCTCTCTTCAAAGATGAAACACTTGGGAAATTCTTAGGGTTTCGAGTGCTTCACAAGGTTGCTTGAATACGAATGAGCTCTGAAGTTGCTTTGATTTCCCGTAACCTTGAAATGTTTAAGGCCTCTGATATTTATAGGCAACTCTCCAGAAGCCTACCTTTGAAAACTATCCGTTGGAGAGATAGCATCTAGGGTTTCTTCTTTGAGTAATTGATGAACGACTATATTAGGGTTTGAACGCACCCTTGCATGTTTTAGGAAATATCCAGACAAGCAGCCAATCATCAATTTCTGTGAACAAGACAAATATCAATGCTGACATTCTTCAGGCAAATGTCGCTTTCAGTGTCAGTAAAGTACGTTGTTGTCGCCTCCTCATTGGTTGAAATCTTCCTTTGAGCAGAGACAGCATAAACGGCTCTTTCAGTCAACCACACTGAACTGATATTTTTCTTAGTGTCCACGAACATATAACATTCTCTTTGTATGTACTAAGAATGAACAAACATTATTCAATTTTGAAGTGACTTGTTCAGGGTCTTTTGGTTCAGTACAAAAGAGTCTTCAGGATCTTCTATTCTCCAGGATCTTCACTCTTCAGGCTCTACTGATCTTTCAGTATGATTTAGGTCTTCAGTATGTTTTAGTCTTCAGGGATCTTCTGAGATCTTCAGACAAACTTTGTTTAAACCTCTCCTAACCTGATCTATATCTGCTAACTATACATGGTGCAGATAATCCTGAAACATAACAACAATTTGAAACATGATCCTAACAAACAAGATTGTCTTGAAACATGTCATACACAGGGGTTTTGGGATCTAATCAAAATCTTTATTAAATTCATCTCCCAACAATTTCTCCCTTTTTGATGATGCCAAAACCATCTTGTTACAAGCTTGCAAACATAAGTAAACCTATCATCTATTCAGGTTTCAATTTCATAAAGCAAGTAAAAACAAGTAAAGGCAACCATCAAGTAATCAGTAAGATAATGAGAAATTATCTTTTGATCAACAGAAAATCAGTAGATTTTTCATTCAGTTCAGAAACCAAAAGTACAAGTTACATTGGTTTATCTCAAGTAATCTACTGAAACAAAAGAAAAACAAGATACTCATTCTTCATCAGATTCAATTTCATCAGCTGGTGGCTTCAGGTTGAACAAGCCATAGTATCTATTCTTCAGTTCGTCTCTCTTCTGCAGAGTTTGAGCATCATTCCCAGTCAGTCCTAGATACTTAGCCTGATCCAAGAAATCAGCATGAATGAAATCATAATTGATCATCCCATTCTTGTATCTTGGTGGAGGGTATTTGATATGTCCAGGAGCTTTTGGCTGATAACCTTAGGTATCAAATATGTCAAACCACTTTTGACATATGTCAGTGAAGTTTTGCAGCAAGTAGGCAATGAATGCTTCATCCCTACCAAAGTTTGGTTCGCACCAATTCAAGAAAATATCATTATTAAACACAAATTCTCTTTTGTCGCTCTCCTATCTATCATTCAAATTTCAATGGGCATGCACTTGTCTACATGAGGCCATTGTCTCTTCATTGGCTTGGTGCCTCTCCTCCTTTTGATCATCCTCTGAAAGCCTCCTAGCTTTCTCTTTGCATCCTCCCTTTGCTTTCTGGTCATTTCTGATCCTGACACAGAAATAACAACTTTCCTCCTTTTCTCAAATACCAAATAGCTTTCACAAGTGTTGTGTGCAGTCCCAATTCAAATCTCTTGGTGGATACATCATATTCACCAAAGCCTTCTTTGAAGAGATCATCCATCTCAGACTCTTCATCTTTCTCAGCAACTTCCTGAACATCCTCTTCAGGATCCACCTCAAATTCTTGAGCTAACTTCCTCTGAGTGGGCTTTCTACTGATAGATTTGGCCAATTGTTTAGTCTTCAGAGGTTTCTCAATAAATGCAACAGGCTTCTTCTGAGGATTCAAGATTCCATAAGCCTCTCCTTGCTTATTGGTTTCTTGTTTCCTCTGCCTCTTTGTTCTTTGCTCATGTACCTCCATTGCAGCTTCAGGATGTATCAGCACTTCAGGCTCATTCCTATTTCCTCTTTCCTCTATGAATCTCAGTAGGAAATTGTTCAATTTGTTTTTCCAAAGGTGGCAGGGCAGCAAGCTTATCATAACTGTCCCCCCTTTTGGCATCATAGTTGGCAATCAATTTCGAAAGGGTTCTCATCCATATGAAGTTATTCTCTCGCCAATCGATCTAACTTCGCCACATGAAAAAGTGCTCATCCCGAATCCTTCTCAAAGACATTCAAACCAAAGATTAGTGTCTTCAACAAGACCACCATAAGTTGCTTTCATTTTCTTCATCAAGGAATTGCTCATCTCCTCAACAGCTGATTTGATCATTTCATCAATCTTGGATTTCATAAAATCCTCAAGCACTTTTGATCTCAAATCAAACTGTCTCTCCATTTTTTTCTTCATCTCCTTAGCCACGTCATCTATCTTTGTATTGAAAGAAGTAAATTTGCTATCAAGAGAAGTGAATAGTAAATTTACTCCGAGTATTTGTTACCATAGATGTGCTAAGTGTTTTGATGGATTCACCCTGAGAAATTTGTGCCTCAGCAAGTTTAGACACTTCAGCAACCAGAGGTTCAAGCTTTGCCATTTGATCAATCATAGGCTCAAACTTGGTTAATTTCTCAACAATGTGTGAAATCAACAGTTGGTTGCGGAGGAACATGGACTTCTTCTTCAGCTTCAGTCTGAAGTCCAATTTCAACAAATTCAGTAGAAGGTCCAGCAGGCTCCTGAGGGGTTTCTTCCATAGTAATCATCTAAAGTTCAGGAATATCCTGAGTTTGTTCCCCCGAAAGCAGATGCTCCAAATTTCTCGATTTTTTTTAAACTTCCCTCAGCACGATCTTTGTCAGTTTTGTCCTGAGAGGGATCTTCCTTGTCCTGACCCTCATCAGTTTTCTGGTTCTGATCCGCATCCTTCCTCTCAGCAATTTTCTTCCTGATCAGTGCTTCAAACTCAGCAGGTTTGATTCTCAACCTCTTCTTACCCAGTCCTGAAAATGCATCTAGTTCCGCCACTTCTTCCGCCCAAAAGTCTTCACCCTTGAAGTTCCCAATTCTCAGCATCATGGCGAAAGATTGATTAACTATCAGCATAGCCGTTTTCAGTCTGATGAACATATCCTGAAGATCAGGATAGTTGGCAAATTCTGGGTATATGTCCAAGACAAATCGTTGAGCTTTTAACTTCCATTCTTTCTCGTCAGCCTCACATTTTCTTAGTTCAGGAACTGGTGACTCTCTTCAGAGCTAGAATGAGCCTCTCGGGGTGTGGGAATTTTGGCTCTGTGGGGTGAGTAGGTGGGATCGATATTTGGCTCTCTTCAGCAGGTTTTTGAGAACATGTGAAGATCTCTCTGGAAATTCGATCATCCCCAATACTGGTGTTGAGGACATCAGTAAACACATCCTCATCCCTTTCAACCTCAGGGATGGTTTCAGCCTCTTTCTCAGCAGCCTGTGAGATTGCTTTCACAAGAGTGTCCAATGGAGATTTCTCTACTGGAGCCAATTCACTAACTTTCCTTAGCCACTTTGTTTTTCTCTTTTGCTCTTCCCGAGCCTTCTTCTTTTCACCAATCTCCCTCTTAACTCTCAGAAGTTCAAGAGTTTTCTTCCTCTTCTCAGGATCCTCTGTGGCCTTTTCCTCCACTTTCTTCCCTTTCGTCCTTGTTACATCAGCAATTGTGCGATTGTCCTGATCAGAATCAGAGCTCTCAATCTCCACTTGCTCTGTCTGTTCCTCAGGCTCACTTTGGACAGCCTGCTCTTCAGGCTCATCCTGAGGTGTTGAACTCGGACTTTCGGAAGTCGCCTGTCTCCTTCTTTGCGACTTTGGCTTTCTGAACATGATCATATTCTGGGAAAATTGGGTTCTAGACAATAGAAACATCTTCTTTCTCGGCAAAGTCTCGATCAAAAAGCTAATTTTAGTTCCAAATAGAACTCGCCCAGTCTTCGTAAATGCTCCTTTAGCATACTTTAGCTTCACATTTTGACTCAATATACAATCCACCAGAAATTTTAGCCAATTAAAACTTCTAGATGGTGAGTCCTCTATTGCAGCCATAAGTCTCAGCTTATTCTGACTTACCTGTTCTAAACTTCCAGAGGTGCTCATCAAGCACTTGGCTACAATATCAATTAAGACTCTGTATACAGGTTTTAAACATTTTTTGTTTAACGGCCCTTTCAGTTCGACCTTAGAAGTAGAAAATCTATCTAGAATCTCTTGTTCATGCCCCGACATATATACCGCAGGATCATCTCCTCTATCACTTAACTCAAAAACAGTATTAATGTTCTGAAGTGATAAGTTTACCTCTCTCGTACAAATTGCTTCGGCTTTGGATTTTGCGTTAGTGTCGAAACAAAGTTGTGAGACCAGAGAGCCATTTCTCCTTCCTTGAGATTTACCACAAACTGCAAAACTTCTTGTGGCAATTCTGACTCTGGCGTATTGCTCACCAGTTTATCCAACCGCCCCATTCGAAGTAAGTTTAAAGCTTCTTCTTCAACCAGTGTTGTCTTGTTGTCCATCATCGCAACAATGTGCTCGAAATATGGCTTTTCAGTTTTCGCAAGGTTTTTAATCATCGCGTAACTGGGAAACTCCATTGTAGATTTTTAGATTTGAATAAATAAAGGTTTTGATAATCTGGAGGGTTTTTAGGAAAGACAGGGTGTAAAATGTTATGATTTTGGAAACTCTGGGGTATATATTTGATCTGATGAAATGGATCAAGGGCTAAGATTAAATCTTAATGAACGGTTATGATTTAATCTTTGGTCGATATAATCTCAAGGTTTATTTGCTATTAATAGCAAATAATCAGATATGCAGAATAATGGCAACAATTAGGGTGAAAAAATGATGTTTCACTCTAATCGAGGTAACTCTTTGGTATCCTGCCAAAATATTAACCAATAAGAATCCTTCAAACATTCCCGCTTAAAGTTCAGGTATTTTGTATTTATTTCAAATGATTACTGACTGAAATAAATGCTTTGTGAGTAAATGCATGTGCCAAGTGTGTTTCAGGATTAATTGAATACTTAACCCTTACTGAACACTGACCGTGACAAAAACTATCCTGATTCTCAGTTTCCATCCTGAGAGGTCTTTGTCCTGAGTTTTTCCTACTGAAAAACCTCATGCATCTGAAGAGCTTCTCCCTTCAGGATAAATTACTCACCTGGATCCAACATCCCTAATTCCACTGATAGTTCCTGAAATCTTGACTCAGCCAATGGCTTAGTAAGAATATCAACTCTTTGTTTATCAGTATGAATTTTCTCCATCCTAATGTCTTTCTTCTCTACATGGTCTCTAATGAAATGGTGCCTTATATCTACATGTTTACATCTAGTGTGCAGTACATGATTTTGTGATATTGCAATAAAGACTGTTGTTATCACAAAATATAGGAACTTCTTTGGCTATAATCTTATAGTCTCTCAATTGTTGCCTTAGCCAAAGAATATGTGCACAGCAGCTTCCTGCAGCCATGTATTCAGCTTCAGTAGTACTAATTGCTACTGAGGTCCGCTTCTTAGAAAACCAGGATACCAGTTTGCTTCCAAGAAATTGACAAGTTCCTGAAGTGGACTTCCTGCAATTTCGCAACCACCATAATCGATGATCTCAATAATCGCTTAATTCAAGGTTATCATCAGCTGGATACCACAATCCTCTATTCACTGTCCCTTTTAGATATCTTAGTATCTTTTTGGCAGCTTCCATGTGACTAGCCTTTGGATTAGCTTGGTATCTTGCACATATCCCAACAACGAAAATTAATATCGGGCCTACTTCTTGTGAGATAAAGCAATGTCCAATGATCCCTCTATAATCAATATGGTTAATCGACTTACCTTCGGATCGATCGATCCATCTTGTAGTTAGTATTCATAGAATTCTAATCGCATTACAATTCTCAATACCATACTTGGCAATCAGATCTCTGGTGTATTTTTGTCTGATTGATGAAAATTCCTTCTTTTGATTGTTTCACCTGAAGTCCTAGAAAGAAATTCATCTCCCCCATCATTGACATCTCAAACTTACCTTTCATCAGTGTAGAGAATTTCTCACACAACTGATGATTAGGGGATCCAAAGATAATGTCATCCACATAGATCTGCACTAGTAAGATATCTTTCCCATCTTCTATCCTGAACAAGGTTCTATCAACAGTTCCTTTGATAAAACCATGGTCAGTGAGAAATTGAGATAGAGTATCATACCATGCTCTAGGTGCTTACTTCAGACCATACAAGGCTTTCTTGAGCCTGTAAACTTGGTCATTCTCACAGAAGCCATGAGGTTGTTCAACATAAACCTCTTCTTTAAGCACACCATTCAGAAATGCACTCTTCACATCCATTTGATATAACTTAAATTTCATGTGAGCAGCATATGCAAGAAACAATCTAATGGCTTCTAGTCTTGCAACTGGTGCAAAGGTTTCATCATAATCCAAGCATTCTTCTTGGGAATAACCTTGTGCAACTAGCATTGCCTTTGTTTCTTACAATGACATTGTTCTCATCTCTTATTCTTGAACACACACTTAGTTCCAATCACATTGTGCTTCATAGGTCTATCTACTAACTCCCAAACTTCATTCCTAGAAAACCGATTCAGCTCTTCTTGCATGGCAATAATCCAAAAGGAATCTTGAATAGCCTCTTCAATCTCAGTAGGTTCTTTCTCAGATAGGAAGCAGCAGAACAAAGCACTTTCTCCATGGAACCTTCTTGTTTTAACTCCTTCAGATAGATCTCTCACAATCTGACATGTAGGGTGACTATCTAACCATGTTCTCCTGGATGTTCCCCCTTCAGTAATATCCTCAACATCAGAAATGTTAGGTTCAGGTAATTCATTAAATTCAGGGAACAACAAGAAAGGAAAGAGTGAATCATCTTCCTCAGGGGATATTTCATTTAGAACATTGTCAGTGACATTTGTTCCCCCTTGGTTGATAGATTCAGAGTTTGCCTCAACTGTGACCACATTTCATAGGCATTACATACCTGAGTCTGAACTGGTGTTTGTTCAGATTGGTCAACTTCAGTGTGTTGGCTATCCTTCAATGGAGAACTATCATCTTGAGTACCACCAGCCTGAGTATTTCCCATCCTGAGTCTCTTCTTCTTATGAGTCAGTTTCACTCCATTCATAGTAGGTGATTGACTTCTTCTTTTCAGGCTTAGATGATGTTTTGACATCCTTCTTCAGGCTAAGTCTGGTGATCCTCTTTGTCAAGTCTCCTGAATCAACTTCCTGTTTCTTATGAACACAAGTAGATTCATCAAAAACAACATGAGGTGTTTCTTCCACAATAAGGGTCCTAAAGTTGTAAACTCTGAAGGCTTTACTAACTTCAGAATATTCTAAAAATATTCCTTCATCAGCTTTGCTATCAAATGTTTTCAACTGATCTTTACCATTATTGTGTATGAAACACTTACAACCAAACACACGAAAGAAAGAAACAAGAGGCTTCTTTCATTCCACAGTTCATATGGAGTTTTTCCTTGATTCTTAGTCAGCATGGATCTGTTCTGAGAGTAGCATGCAGTATTGACTGCCTCAGCCCAAAATCTCTTGGGAATGTCAGCTTCAGCAATCATTGTTCTTGCAGCTTCTTTCAGTGTCATATTTCTTCTTTCAGCAATACCATTTTGTTGAGTGGTCCTTGCAGCTGATGTTTCATGAGTTATTCCATTTGCTGCACAATAATCAGATATAATATGGTTGATAAACTCAGTGCCTTTATCTGATCTGATTTTGACCACTCAGATTCTTTTCAGTACTGAGTCTTTTCAGTAATTCTGACAGTTTGGTCTGAGTTTCTTTCTTATTGAGTAAGAAAATGACCCATGTATATCTTGAGTAATCATCAACTACTACCAGTGTATATTTCCTGCCATTAGTACTCACAGGTGTTACTGGACCAAAGAGATCCATATGTAACAGTTGAAGTATTCTATCAGTAGAGACTTCTACTTTGCTTTTGAATGATGCTCTAATTTGTTTGCCTTTCTGACAAGCATCACAAAAATGATCTTTAATGAACACTTCATTAGGTAACCCCCTCACAAGTGCTAATCTTGCAAGTTTATTCAGGGTTTTGAAGTTCAAATGGTTCAGTCTTTTGTGCCATAACCAACTGGTTCCAGTAGCCTTCTTGGCCATTAAACATGTATCCATAGGAGTAAGCTTCCAATCAGCAAGATACACATTTCCTTTTCTAGTACCAGTTAGTAATACTTGTTGTGAAACATTATCTTTCACATAGCACAAGTTCTTTGAGAATTCAACACTGAATCCTTTATCACAGAATTGACTGATAGAAAATAAGTTATGCTTTAAACCAGACACATATGATACACCATGGATATGAACAGTGTCAATTTCAAGTGTTCCATATCCTTCTGTTTGTCCTTTGGAATTATCTCCAAAAGTTATCTGAGGGCCTTTCTGTTCAACATAGTCAGTGAGCAAATATTTGTATCCTATCATGTGTCTTGAGTTTCCACTGTCCAAATACCATGCAACAGGTTCAATTTCATTTCCACTCATCAGGGCAATGTTGTCTTCATTTAGCTCAGCGCCCTTTTTCTTCACCTGCAAAACAAATCAGGCCTTAGGTACCCATTTGGTGTAGGGTCCTACCAGGTTAGCTGTACCTTTTGGAACCCAAATCTGCCTGACAACTCTAATGACTTTATAGTGGTTGATTTGTCTTCCATAAACATCTACATACACATTCACCACCCTAGGTGCCTTGGAAGTGTCCTGTGTATGAGTGCCAGCCTTAGCATGAACATGAGTCTTAGAGTTCTTTCTTGGGTTCAGGCCTTTTGTTCCATTGCTTTGGCTTTGGTGCAGCTGATCTCTGTCTCCGCTGACTTGGGTTCAGGAAACCTTTACCCTTAGGCAAGTGGGGTTTAGGTTGCCTGTATTGAAATTGTGGTATTTTAGTAATCTGAGGACTTGGTCTCCTCATCTGAGAATTTCTTGGCTGAGTGTATCTCTTCTGAGGATTCCTCTGATGGTTCAGGGCAGATTTCTTCAGGTTGATATTCTTAGCCTGAGGCTTCGAAGTACTGGCCTGAGGATTTCCTACTGATTGTTCAGGTTTTCTAGCCTTTTCCTGAGGTTTGGGCTTTCTTTCCTGAACTTTCAGGTTTCCTGAAACCATAGGTCCTTTACCCTTGTCCAAAACACGGGGTTGTTCAAGATCAGTACGAACCGCCGGGTTAACAAAGACAGTCTTAGTGCCACTTGTAGAAACAACATTCAGAAGATCATGTGAGGTTCCCCCTGGAATATATCCTAATCCAGTTTTTATAGTTGCAGGTCTTTGATAACTCTGAATTTCATCTATTACATGAGATGCAGAATTCAATAGAGCTACCTTTCTCTGCAAACTATCCTCACTTTTCTTTAGAGTTTCATGTTTCTCAAAGAGATCATTGAGCTCAGTTCTGATACGCTGATTTTCTTCAGTGAATTTCTCTAAGTTTCCTTTCAGAATCTCTACCACCTTCTCTTTTTCTGAGAGTTGTACTTTCAGAACATCAAGTTCATCAGTTACTCCCATCAATTGAGAAGTGATCTCAACAGCCTTAGAGTTTTTCCACTTTAGATTCTCAGCAGTCAGTACCTCATTCTGCTCTTGAGTTTCTATGAACAGTTCTTGTAACACAGAATAGTCCTTCATCAGATTCTCAAAAGAACCCATCAGGTCAAAATTACTGGTTACAGAGGAACTTGATAACTCAGGTGCTTGTGTAGGAGCAGCAACAGAGATAGAAGAATTTACCTCCTCAACAGCAACAAGACAGACATCATCACTATCACTATCTAAGAACATCTCTTCTGAAGAGCTAGATCCTTCCACAGAGTGTTCTTCTTCAGCAACCATTTCCTTTTTGCTGGAATACTTCTTGTCTCTCTTGGCTTGCCGATCCTTTCTTTCCTTGGAACTCAACTCAAGGCAGTCATACTGGAAGTGTCCTTTCTTCTTGCAGTTGTAGCATCTGTTGGTATCATCACCCTGATCATTGTCCTCTTTGGATTTGTAGTCCTTCTTTTTGGATGAAGATCCTTCAGCTTTGTAATCTCTTTTCTTCTCAGTAGACTTTTCTTCAGCTTCTGAGTTGTTCCTGTTCCTGTACCTGGTATCTTTATAATACCTCTTATACTTACCAAATTTGTGGTTTATTTTCTCAAACCTTCTTGCCATCAGGGCAATTGTCTCATCTTTCTCATCCTGAATTTTGTTAGATGAGATCTCAGGTTCTTTAGAGTTATAGATTTTTCCCTGTGCTTTGAAAGCCACATTTTTGTTAGATGAAGTATCATCTTTGCTATCAGATTTCTTAGTTTTCTTATCAATCACAAACTCATATGCTTTCAACTCAGAGAAAACCTGTTGATATGGCATAGAAGCAATATCCTTGGTGTTCTGAATCACTACAATATGAATATCCCATTTCTTAGACAGTCCTCTAAGAATTTTCAGAGCAATTTATCTTTTGGGATATCTTTTCCCAAGAGCACTCAGATCATTCATAATGCTAGTAAATCTGACTTCAAGTCTTTCAATAGATTCACCATCTTCCATTTCAAAACCATCAAATTTGGCAATAACCACATCTTCCATTTCCTTGCTATCTTATTAAGAGTTTTAAAGTTCAGATGGCTCATTCTTTTGTGCCAGAGCCAACTGTTACTTTTGGAACTCTTAACAATCAGCACGCATTTTCTTGGACAACCTGCTCCAATCACCGTAGATCGTCCCTTTTCTTGAACCGATTAGCAAAATCATTGAGTGACTCGATTCTTGATAGTGCATTGATCGATCGAGAACTCAACACCGAATCCGTTGTCGCAGAATTGTGAAACCGATAATAGGTTGTGCTTCGGACCTTCGACATCTGAGACTCCGATTACTTGTACATCATCATTCTCTAAGGTTAGAACCCTTTGGTATAACCAAAGTTATCATCACCGAAGAGTACACGCGGGCTTTCGTTTCTATGTAGGAACCGAGGAGATGTTTGCTTCCGGTCATGTGCCTTGAGCATCCACTATCGATGTACCGGATAGTTGCTTGCACACCTCCTCCTTTGTTGGCGGACCCACGCGAACCTCAATCGGATCGGGCTTTAGGTACCCCTTTTGGATTGGGTCTGAGGGGTTAGGTTTGGATTTGGGGATCCATACAAACGAACAGCACTTCTATTGTGATCGGTCGGATCGAAGGCTGATTTGTCTCCCATACCTGTCAACATAATCATACTTATCCTTATATGCTTTCTGATTTGTATGATTATTTGTGTGAACCTTGGATGACTTAGAAGACTTAGGATTTAACTTTTCAGTTTGTCTTCTTTTTATCCAGTGTGGTTCAGGTGCAGCAGCCCTAGATTTCTGATTATAGGGGTAGGTACGACTGCTACCATCAAAAGATTCATATCCTTTTTTTTTAGATGGTTTTCGCAGATTTACGAAGCATGCTTATTAGGCAACTGACCTTGGTAGGGTCTCGATTAGACTTCCCTTTTATAAGTTGTCTTTTCTGATTCCTGATCTGTTGATCAGGTTGAGGTCTCTTCAGAGGAACTGGGTTCTTCCGTTGATTCCTCGGCTGATGCTTTACCAGTTGGGGTCCATTTTTGTTCCCTTTCTGGTTAGGCACTTGCCTTACCTGCTCAACTGGTCTCTTACCCCTATTAGATACATGTTTAGCTTTTGGTGTGTCTTTTTTTAAATTAATCCGATTACACCTTTCTGAGATGAATCAGTCGGGGCTTTTGAGGATGTGGAAGGTTTCTCATAGCCAAGTCCCTCCTTATCAATCGTTGTTCGAAAATAGGTGTTCATGTCTTGAACGGTTTTAGATGATTTTGAAAAAACCTCTATTTTCTTACGCAGATTATCCTCGGAGGATTTCGGACTTTCATGCATTCGGAATAGCTCATCCGAATTTTGCTTGCAAGATTTTGAAGTCATCGACTTCTTTGTTTGTTAATTGCCATCGATCTTTGATCGCTTTTCTGATCGAAGCTTTAACTTCGAGAATTTTAAATTCCTCGATTACTTCATACGGCGGTTTTAGTGATCTAAGTTCGAGAGGCTTTCGAATCATTTTCTTGACAAAGTGATTATTTACGGTCTCGGCTTATCATTCTCAGCTTCCACAATAGCATAAATGTCTCTTGCATTGGAGAGATCTTCAAGCAATTGCTCTCGAGTAGAGCTGCCGAGTCAATCTCCCGGCCGGGTGTGCTAATGATAGCAGTGTAAAGCGAGCAAGCGTTTTGGAGGTTTCCTCGGTTTGGTCCTCCACTGGCCATCGGGCGAGTTCATCATCGTCGGCGAGAATATCAGATCTTCATTTTCATAGAAGTCGGCAACCTTCTTGTCGGTGAAGTCTTCTCTGAAGGAGTATCAAAGTCCTCGGAGGCGGATAGGAATCGTCAATTCTCGCGTATCGGCAACCATGGCTCTTGTCTCTATAAGCGTTGCTCTCTTTTGTTCCTCTTTTCTTCCCTCTCTCTCGTCGTCAGTGCAGGCGATCATGCTATAGTGACACAGCTTCTCACGCATTGAACCGCGCTCCTTGATCCACGAACTTTTCCTTCGGGTGAATCACTCAAAATGCATATGACCCTGTCGGTGACTTCCCTTCGATAGTGGTCTGCGAACTTCTTCATCGATTGATTTTCTCTTCTTTCCTCCGTCGACTATCTCTTTTCCTTTCATCTCTGTGATCCCTCCGATCATCGGATCTGGTTCTTCTGGAGATCTCATTATGCGATCTCCTATCTAAATCCTCGGCTATGTTGATAGTCCTTATAAAATCTTGATACTTACCAAGTTGTATGTCGACTTCTCAAGCTTCACGGTAGCGAAGCGTCTGATCTGCTGACTCATTATATTCCCAATGGGTTCATTGGCCTTTTGTTCTGCTTTTTGGTTGCCTTGAAAGCAACTGATTTTGAAGTCGAGGTTTCAGCAGGTACCTCATCTTCATCAGCTTGACCTCTTTCAATCAGGTCAAACTCGTGAGCTTTAAGACTCAAGAACAAGCTACTAGGTTTCATTCTTGAAATGTCCTGGCAATCTTTGATTACCGTGACCTTCATGTCCCACTTCTTGGTGAGAGACCTTAGGATCTTATAGTTGATATCTTTATCAGACATCTCTCTACCAAGTTCTCGAAGCTTGTTTATAGACATTGTAATTCTTCCATCGAGGTTAGTTGATGGTTTTAGTTGGGCAGCATCTTGGTTTCTCGAACTTCACCGATTCGGCTTGAAGACGGTTTGTCTTTTATCTGTTCATTTCCCTCGCAGATCTCAGCCAGAGTATCCCACATTGCTTTCGCAGATTTGAGATACTTAATCTTTTCTTTGGTGACCTTATCCATTGTTTTCATGATAATATGCCTTGCAATAGTGTCCAGAGTATGCAGTTTTCTTTCTTCTGCGTCCATCAGGGCTGGGCTTTTTCGTACAAGACTTCCGGGAAGTCGGATCTCCTCCGGATATGGATTGTCGTAGTAAATGATGATGGGTCCTCTTTCGATGACTTCCATCATTCGCCTTGATCGAGCCTAGATGGTTTGACATATATATGGCCCAATCGCATACTCATCGATTGAGAACCGGCGGATCATGATACATACCTGAAGTGTTATCCATCTTTGAGTGATTTTGGAAAATGAATGAGTTTTAAAACGGTTTTCAAGATCGATTCGAGTTGACCACAATGACCGCAGTCGATTGGTCGGAAGAACCAACCGCTCTGATACCACTTGTAGGTCCCGGGTTTTTTGAAAGGGCGTAAGTCTAGAGGGAGGGGTGAATAGACTTACGAAAACTTTTCGTCTTGGTCAGGTGTGAGGGCGGATAGCGATTTGTCCAGTCTTGAGTGAATCGGTTTGGTCGATAACCAACTTCTTGAACGCTGAAAGCGGTCGGTTCGTAACTATCAGTTAAGCGATGTGTCGCGGAAGCTTAAGTTTTACCCGTGTGAAAAAAGCAGTTTTGTATAAATCAGATTCCAAGTTTTATCTTTTTAATCATCAAGTCTGATCAGATCAGAAGCTTGGTGCTATCGATCTTAAGTTAGAATATGTATGCGCTTTAAGATTGTGCGATGTGAGAGCGATTAATCAAAGCGAAAAAGGCACACAAGATTTATAGTGGTTCGGACAAACCCGTCCCCACGTCCCACTCTTCCCTTTCACAAGGGCACCAACTTAACCGACTTAACCGACTTAACCGCTTAACCGATCGGACTTAGTTTTGTGTGTTAGTCCAACACAAATACACCAACGGATGTTTTAAGAGTTCTCACTCAACCGATCCCGTCGATCAAGATTAGAAACCCTAGATCGAAATCTTCTTAAACAACTTATCCTAACTTGGGGTTTGGGTAAGGTTGTTTTAGTTCAACTATGAAATCTTTCCTTGCGTACATGCGACCTAATAGCTAGATGAAAAGATTTCTTGCTAAGAACTTATGGGATGAACACAATATAAAAATAAGCTTCTTGTTGTGTTCTTCTTCGTGCGAAATCGACTATAATTTGAGCTTCTTGATTATTTTGTTTGTCCAAGCATTTCCGTGTCTCACTCAAGTGTGATCCCATATTTATAGACCTTGAAATCAAAGAGCCGTTGGAGAGCAATTTGAATTTCGTGGCTATTTTAAATGAACTTGCGCTTTGATGTGGCGTCTTGAGGCGGCATGGCCGCGTGAATGAGTATTTTATAGCCGTTTGAGAGAACAACATCGAATCCCACGAGTATCGGCTCCGTTCATCGTGTCTCTTCCTTATTGGATGGAGGACTTACTTTGCGGTGTTGTTCCTCCAACTAAGGTTGGTATTCTTCTTGTTTAGATCGCAGACATATGATAAAGTGAAACATCGGTTTTCACCTTATGAAATGACGATTCGATCTACGATAGAGTCTTACGGCGCTTTGTTGACTTAGCTTCAATGGGTGACTCCGGCCGATGTAGGTCTTACATCCGATCTTACGAAGTCATCGATCTTCGAGTATTCTAAGTTTGAGCTTCATGACCTGGCTGAGTTATCGACTAGATCGGATCGTCGATCTTCCGTTACGGTTTTAGCATTACGGCTGTCGGATATCGACTTTCTTCTGATTCTTGGATCGACCTATACATATTGAGTTCCCCTCAATATGTGACCTATCTATTACATCGGTTGTTCTATACAATCCTTATCAACCCCCGGTTTCCTATAGCGATAATGTAAGCATCGATCGACCAACAGTCCGACCGTCCTATTACATGTGTTTTTGGAACTTTCATCAAAACTATAAATTTCCCAACAATTTCCCCCTTTTTGATGAAACCAAAACACCTGAGAAACCAAACAGTTGATAAATATAGAACAGTTAAAGAGCATATAATCAGAAGACAAAGAGATTTTGTCTTGGGATCAGAAAAATAAACTTTTCATTAGATATGTTGATTACATGTTACATCAGAAAAGTTTTGAATTTAAAAAGCAGCTGATCCCCAGACGTCTTCTGATTCTTCACTCCTTGGGCTTGTATCCTTCTGGCATTTCTCTTTGGTCTTGTGGAACGTTGAAAATCTGATAGAGTTTCCATTTGACATCGATTACTGCTCTTGATCAGTTATATGCGTTTTGCTCAAGATGTCAAAGTAGAATCTCTCAAATGCCAGTCTGTCAAATGAGCCATCTGCCTTCTTCGAGTATACTAACATATCATACTCTTGGCGAGATATTTTTACATTCATAAGCTTGGCCTCATTTTCCAGATACTTCAGAAAGTCTGGATATTTATTCTGTAACCAGTTGAGGAACTCATCATCTGGTGATTCTTCTTGTGGAACAAGATCAAGGACAAAGGCATCCAGAAGCCATTCACTTCTGATCTTATTCCATTCCTCAAACCTCTTAGCGTGTGCAGCAGTTTTTGGTATGATCTCAAATCGACTCTTCTTTGCAACCGAGGTTACAGTGCGATTTTTCGATCAATCCTTTCTTAGCCCTCGATTTGTACTTCCGTTTCAACCCTTCTGCTTGTGCCAGTTTTTCTGCCCTTCTTTCTTCTTCAGTCATCTGCTCTTTGGACAATCTTCTGACTAGCTCCTTATCGGCTGTGTCTGCATGCTTCGGCTTCGGTGACTTTCTTGATGCGATGGCGTACAGTTTTGATGTCCCAAAGACCTTGACCTTTCTTGCAATTGAGCTTTGTCCATGGGCCTTATCCGTATGAATCAGATCTTGATGTGTCGATTGGTTTTCTCGAGATCCTTCCTTTTTGGTTTGATCAAAAAGCGCATTGAGTGGGAAGTCGAGAGCCAAAGTTATTTGATAATGCTGATTTAGATCTGTGAGCGAGATAAACACGAAGCTTGAGTGTTAGATTACGAGCGGTTATGTCGGCTCTGTCTTGGCGGTTTCCATTGTAGCGAAGAGTGTCCAAATCATTTTGTCAAATTTCTCTTACGATAACTTTCGAGCCTTTTTCTCGGTGGCGTCGAAAAAAAAGATTGCTTTTGATCCACTGTTTGACTTGTCATCAAGCGATTTTTGTAAGCTTCAGCCCGAACATGGTGGTCATGGATTGGGAGAAGCCCGATCTCGATTGCTTCTATTTGTTTGAGACGATTTGTCTCGATCGATTAGCACTCCCTCAATCTCTTCTTTTTCGGGAGATCTTTGAGACAAGATCGATCTCTGAGAAGTTGATCGGTGGTGATTTGAGATGTAGGAATTGGATTCATCACTTGATCGAGTTCGATTGTTTGTGCCTCCGGTGGTTGGTGAATGACTGACACCGGTTCCACTTTCATCATCGGCTCACCCATTCTCTATTTCGGCGTCATTTTTTACGGGAGCTTCTTGGCGCGATCTCCGGCTCTTCTTCTTCCGCAATTCCAACTTCACGTGGATCGAGCTTTCCGCAGTTGCTCGGATATTAGCTCGGTGGTGATCCCACTTTGGCGAGACTTCCTCATATCGAAGTCAAAATCTGCGAACTCATCCGCACCACCCATCATTCAACAAGTAAAATAAGATCGAGAAGCTTTTTAATAAAGAGATCTCTCGGTGAGGATCTCCATGACTTCTTCTCTCGATAGCGGGATGGGCGACCAGTTGTGGATCGTCTCATCAATCTCGTTCAATTCTCGGTCGACCATTTTTCCGGTGATGGTCTTTGTTGATCTGGACTCGGGAATTATCTGTCGGTTACATTGGATGAGATGTGGAAGCTTACGGTTGTGCTTGAGTCGGTGGAAGTTATGCGATTAGTTCGACTTGCGATGGGTTACTGCTTTGTAGTGGCGATTTATGTCTGGTTCGGAGTTCATGAGGGTGAACTAGCGGGGAGACATGCTTTCAGCTGACCTTTAGTGCGGCGGTGAATCGGCGAGGTTGAGGAAGGAGATTGATCGACTTGTGCTTCTTCCTCGATCGTTCTGGCGAGCCCTCGGGTTGAGAAGCTTGCACTGTCGATTACGTTCTTTGTTGCGCCAGACTGTCACGGCGCTCTTTCTTCTTTCCGACTCATCTTCTAGTCTTTAGAGTCATGGTAGCTTTGCTTTGCCTTCTTGCCCTCTTCTCACAGGCCTTCACCGGTTTTCTTTCTTTTTACGTGGAGCAAGCTGGTGTGGGCGAGGCTTCTTTGCTCTTTCCTTTCTTGATTTTTTGTTGGAGTGGGCTCCTTGTCATCGCGTCGGTGGCCCAAATATAACCTGAAGTTGATGAAGGAAGGCATTGTAGGACTTGATCCATCCCCGATTCCATTCGGTAACTTGGCGGTTTGTCCTTCAATATAACTGCAACCTTGTTGAGATTGGCGATTCTCTTTTTTCGAGAAAAGACACACTGGATTCATTGACTCCAAATTTTTTACGTGTTCTTGGAGCAAGATGGCTTTGAGAGCCGTGCCAATTGATGTTACGAGCCCCATCAATTATTCTTTGCCATCTTTGTACATTTTGACCGATGTGAGAGCATCTGGGCTAAATGAGATTCCCATGATCGTTCTTGACCAGAATGTCAAACAACGATCTGTACTTTCTTTTGAGCATTGGCACGATGAATCCGGCTTTTCGATGTTTATCGCCTCTCTACGAAGAGCTCATTTTACGATCTCTTCATCCTCATTCTCCACATAGTGTGCGGTGAGATTAGCCCTTTTAAAATTTGAGCAGACGAGTAATATGCGCATTTGTCGATCGATTTCTTCTCCGTCGACTGACGATATCAGTTCGTCTCCTGGATTATCTGAATCCACACTCAAATTCTGTAGGAATTGTAGTGCCTCATACTGCATCACTGGATTGCAGTGAGCAGAGCAATATGTTTCCAGTCCAGCCTTCTTCAGAATTTGTTCCACCTCCATGGATTCAGGATCCTCAGTGGTTCCAAAAGCCCGAAACGAACTTATCTTCAAAGATCTTCGTTGCCAGTTCCGCATAGTTGCACATGATCTTTCCTAGTCCATGAGTGGCCATCTACAGGTAAGATAGACTCATTAAATTTGTGCATAATCAATATCAATATCATACTGCGGAAAACAAGAGGCAATGAAGTATAAATTCCGAAAAAAGAACTTTTGAAATCAATGGTTTTTAACGGAAAGAAAGATTCATCATTAAGTTTAAAAGAAAATATTACCAGATTCAAATTTTCGGAGATGATTTTGAACTCTAAGAAATCGTTTTGAAACGTATAGAGAAAATTTGAAGTTTTTCAGAGATTAGAATGCAAGTTTGTGAAACAGAAAGACTCTGGTAAGGTTTGATGAATCTTATATAGAGGCGGAGGGAAAAAGAAGACAAGATTTGGAAGATCAACCGTTTTGAAAAGATTATACGCTCCAGATTTAGCGGTTTTGATCGTAGGGTCAGGAAAACGCACGTACAAAAAACTTTTGGATTTAAAAGCACGATCAAATAGCAGTTAATACATGTACCCCACGTCCGCATTAAATGATTTGCAGAGTACACGTCACAAGGATAGTGGGTACAGTAAGGCAAATAATATCAGATACGATCCGATAAATAAGTAAAGAACAAGAGAAAAGAGATGCGTATCTGGTTGACTGATATTGTAATCAGTCAATACTACTTGTCAATGTTGATTCCACTTGTTGATCTTAATTATTCTGCCTAAGCCTTAAGAAATTTTCCAACTGATCCTTTCAACTGATCTTCTCCATTTGCATCTGATTTGTTGAAATTTCAAGCTTAGCTGATCTTTCCTTGAGTACGTCTGATTTCCCTTTTTATCCTCCTTGATCAGTTGAAGTTCCCCCTTCAACTGATATTTCTGACATAGACTGATATATCTGATTTGTTGGAGTTTCAAGCTCAGCTGATCTTCTTCATCTGATCAGACTCGTAAGTAATCAGATTTTGGTTGACCTAATCTGATTCTTTTCAGATTAAGCCAATTCTTGGGATAAGTGTTACCGCCAAAACTTAGTCTAGAGTAGTAGCTTCTATTCCCTAAGTAGGCGTGATTTGACATGCGTAATTATCGTCTGAATATCTCGATATGACAATCAACCGTAAATTTATCCAATTATCAGTCGCGTGATTTCTACACGCTGTCCTTTTGATTGCAAATTTCTCGGATAGGCTTCTTGAAGTGAAAATTGCATTTGCATCCTTGCTTGGCCTCTATAAATTGGACCAATGTTTTACACAACATAACCCATTCACCATACTTATCTTCTTTGTAAGAATCATGTATCTTGGTGAACCCTTGTTTCCGGTGAGACTTCCGGCAAACACTTTTACACCCTTTTATATGGTTTCAGCTTCTCAAATCAACCCTTTGCATCCCTTATTGCTGTTCTCGTCATCATCTTCGATTTCACATACGATCGCTGCAAAGCTTCTCTACCACCAGGGCGGCGGGCCTGCTGTTGCAACTGAGAAGACACTTCTCCTAACCGTATGCACCTTGTGTGTCTATCTGGATGACGTAACCAGAACCATCAGACTTAGTCTGGTATAAAATATGCAACACATGTGCCCATGAGATCTGACGACCAACTCTTTGGCACACGTGTTCCATTTAACAGCTGGAGAGCCCTTCTATTCTCCCTTTTAGGGCTCCTGGCTTAGTAATCCCATCAAGGCCGCTCTCACTTCACTTGGAGAGTCCATCAGTTTTGCGGCATGGGATTACCTTTCAAGCCCTCTCACCCTGTTAAGTGGGGTAAAATGAGAGCGTGAGATTCCTTAAAATCTCTCTCTCTCCTCCTCTTAACACTCAACCAATGAGTTTGGGATTGAGATTGGGTTTGGATGAAGGTTTAGGGTTAGGTTTAGGATTTTGGTTAACATTTATGTACTGACCTCCGGGTCTTCTTGTACTTTCAACTTGTAATGTAACCTCACCTTCGGGTTTTTATCAATGAAAAGTTCTGTTATTTCATCGTTGTGTAAATTTCTGCTTTCTTATGTGATTGTTAGCTCTTAATCTCTGAATCTTGCTTGTTGAATATCAGCTAAATCGACTCACAAAGAAATACTATAACCAAATTGATTTAATCAGATAATCCTTTAAACTGAGCATTTCCTTTAATCTGATAAACCTTAAATCTGATCAGTTCCTTTAAACTGATAGACCTTAAATCTGATCGTCTTTGCTTATCAGTCTCTTGAGATCAGTTAAGATACCAAACTCAACTGATTTCTCTCGACCTGGTTAGTCTCTTAACCAAATAGTTACGAGAACAATCCATCATGAATTTTAGGTTCCTTTTCTCCAAGATCTAGAAGCCCTAGCTCATTGCATAATTCTCTCGAATCGATCTCATTTAGTGGCTTGGTTAGAATATCGACCTTCCGTATATCGGATGAATCTTTTCCATTCGATATTCTTCTTTTCAACGTGATCTCTTATAAAGTGGTGTCGACATCCACATGCTTGCATCTTGTATGTAGAACGGATTACGGTGATTGCAATAGCACTATTATCATCCGCGAGAATATAGGTACGTTCTTAGCTACAATGTTGTAATCCCTTAGTCTTTGATGAGCGGGCGATTGGGAACAACTTGACTTCTAAACCATATATTCGCTTGATTGTAGATATACGAATCGATGTCCGCTTCTTTGAAAACCACGAGATCGGTTTACTTCCTAAGAACGACATGTTCACGAGGTTGATTTTACGCCGATCTTGCAACCTCCATAATCGAAATCGAATACCCACTAAGTTCTAGATTATCATCGATGGGTAAAATAAACCAAGGTTTATTGTTCCTTCAGATACTTAAAATCGACTTAGTAACTTTCTGGGTGGTGATCATTGGATTTGCTCAAATCGCACATACACCCTATTGCAAAAGTGATGTGCAGTCTGGCGGCAATCAGTATAGTAGAGATCCAATGAGAGCCCTATATTCCTTCTGATTTGTTTTCTGACCATCCTCATCTGGATCCATCTTGAATCCAGTCATCATAGGAATTTTGGCTTCCTTACTATTTTGAACTCCAAACTTAGCCAATAGATTCCTAGTGTACTTTGCTTGGCAGATGAATATCCCTTCTGTACTTTGTTTAACTTGGAGACCTAGAAAGTAATTCATCTGACCCATCATGGACATCTCGAATTTCCCTTGCATCAGTTTGCTGAATCTTTCACATAGACTCTTGTTAGGAGATCCGAAGATGATGTCGTCCACGTAAATCTGAACCATCAGAATATCTTCTCCATCTTCTATTCTGAATAAGGTTCTGTCCACTGTTCCTTTAGTGAACCCACTTTCGATCAAGAACTGAGAGAGTGTATCATACCAGGCTCGCGGAGCCTGTTTCAGGCCATAAAGAGCTTTTCTTAAACGATACACTTGGTTGCCCTTTTTTCAAAGCACGGAGGTTGTTCGACATAAACTTCCTCTGCTAGTACCCCGTTTAAGAAAGCACTCTTTACGTCCATCTGATACACAGTGAACCCTCTGTGGGAAGCATATGCCAGAAACAGCCGAATGGCTTCAAGACGAGCGACTGGTGCAAAGGTCTCATCGTAATCAATTCCTTCTGATTGTGAATACCCCTTAGCAACAAGTCTTGCCTTATTTCTGGTGATAACATTTTTCTCATCTCTCTTGTTCTTGAAAACCCACTTCGTGCCAATTACGTCTTGATGACCTGGTCTGTCTACTAGTTCCCATACTTCATTTCTCTCGAACTGTTCCAGCTCCTCCTGCATGGCTAGAATCCAGTTTGCGTCTTGTAAAGCTTCCTCTATTGTAGTTGGTTCCTTCATAGACAGATAACAGCAATACATGGCACTTTCACCAATCTGATGTCTAGTTTTAACTTTATCAGACGGGTCTCCGATTATCAGATCAGTTGGATGACTGGTTATCCAGGTCCTTCTGTTCTGATTTGCGTCGGTTTGGAGAACATCGTCCGTTTCTGATAAAATCTTATTACTAGCGATTGGGAGTGGTGCAGGGTTATGGTCCACTTGATAAGAACAAGTCTCAGCTGATGTTGGACTCATCATGTCTTTGATGTCCATTAAGTGAGAACTTCTCGGTTCCCTGAACCGGATGGTTCGATTCTTCTTTGTCTCGGTGAAACAGCTTCTTCATCGACAGTTGTTCGTACCTTAGGATCTGATTGATCGGTGAATCGACTAGATCTGGAATGTAAATTGATCTGATTTACGATCCTTTTCCTTGATCGTTAGTGATCCATTTTCCGAACATCGGGTTACGGTAGATCGGTACTTTTGTTACGAGGCGATTTCTCTTGATCGGAAGATGCTTCATCAAAGTTACATGGGGTGTTTCTTCCACAACTAGGGTTCGTTTGTTGTAGACCCTGAAAGCCTTGCTAGATGAGGAATATCCTAGAAATATACCCTCATCTGACTTGGCCTCAAAAGTCTTCAACTGACTCTTCCCATTATTGTGTATGAAACACTTACACCCAAAAACATGGAAGTAAGAAACACGAGGTTTTCGCCTTCCACGCTTCATAAGGTGTTTTGTAGTGAGCCTTAGTCGAAGACATCTGCTTACTGCGTATGGCATGCAAAGTTGATTGCTTCGCCTCGAAACGGCTTGGTATCGCATGTTCACTAACATTGTGCGGCGAATTTCTTTGAGAGTTCTGCTTCCTCCGCTCGCCTACTCCATTCATTTGTGGCGTCCTAGCAGAAATGCAGTGATGTTTCATGTCAGATACCAAACTTAGAGCAAAAATCAAGAATAAAAGAGTTCGTAAATTACGCACCTTTATCTGATCTGATTTTTACTACGCTGACAACCTTCTCATTTTGTAATCTCCTTAGCAACTCGGGTATCTTGGTTGTCGTCTCATTCTTCTTATGTAAGAATATAACCCAGGTAAACTTGGAATAGTCATCCACGATTACGGAGTGTATTTATAATCGTTGAGATCGACCGGTGTAATCGGTCCAAACAGATCCATATGAAGCAATACCGTTACTAAGATTTGGATGCGGTCCGAAATTCCTTTGAATGAAGCTTTGACTGTTTTTTCCTTCCGACATGCGTTACATGTCTCGATCCTTTGAGAACACTTCATTCGGAAGTCCTTCCACTAGAGACATCCTTGCTATCTTATTAAGAGTTTTAAAGTTCGATGGCTCATTCTTTTGTGCGAGCCAATTTGTTACTTTTGGAACTCTTAACAATCAGCACGCATTTCTTGGACAACTGTTCCAATCACCGTAGATGTAGATCCCTTTTCTTGAACCATTAGCAAAATCTGTTGAGTGACTCGATTCTTGATAGTGCATTGATCGATCGAGAACTCAACATTTGAATCCGTTATCGCAGAATTGTGAAACCGATAATAGGTTGTGCTTCGGACCTTCGACATCACGAGACTCGATTATTTGTACATCATCATTCTCTAAGTTTAGAACCCTTTGGTATAACCAAAGTTATCATCACCGAAGAGTACACGCGGGCCTTTTCGTTTCTATGTAGGAACCGAGGAGATGTTTGCTTCCAAATCATGTGCCTTGAGCATCCACTATCGATGTACCGAGATAGTTGCTTGCACACCTCCTTTGTTGGCCGGACCCCACGAACCGCAATCGGATCAGGGCTTTAGGTACCCTTTTTGGATTGGGTCCTGAGGGGTTAGGTTTGGATTTGGGGATCCATACAAACAGAGCACTTCTATTGTGATCAGTCAGATCAGAAGGCCTGATTTGTCTCCCATACCTGTCAACATAATCATACTTATCCTTATATGCTTTCTGATTTGTATGATTATTTGTGTGAACCTTGGATGACTTAGAAGACTTAGGATTTAACTTTTTTCGGTTTGTCTTCTTTTTTTTATCCGATTAGGGTTCAAAAAAGCTGATAGATTTACGATTATAGGGGTAGGTACGACTGCTACCATCAAAAGATTCATATCCTTTTCGCATAGATGGTTTTCGCAGCTTTTACGAAGCATGCTTATTAGGCGGTGACCTTGACCGGGGTCTCGATTAGACTTCCCTTTTATAAGTTGTCTTTTCTGATTCCTGATCTGTTGATCAGGTTGAGGTCTCTTCAGAGGAACTGGGTTCTTCCGTTGATTCCTCGGCTGATGCTTTACCAGTTGGGGTCCATTTTTGTTCCCTTTCTGGTTAGGCACTTGCCTTACCTGCTCAACTGGTCTCTTACCCCTATTAGATACATGTTTAGCTTTTGGTGTGTCTTTTTTTCGAAATTAAATAAATTTACACCTTTCTCGAGATGAATCAGTCGGGGCTTTTGAGGATGTGGAAGGTTTCTCATAGCCAAGTCCCTCCTTATCAATCGTTGTTCGAAAATAGGCGTTCATGTCTTGAACGGTTTTAGATGATTTTGAAAAAACCTCTATTTTCTTACGCAGATTATCCTCAGAGGATTTCAGACTTTCATGCATTCGGAATAGCTCATCGAATTTTGTTTGCAAGATTTTGAAGTCATTAGCTTGCTGTTTGTTAATTGCCATCTGATCTTTGATCTGCTTTTCCTGATCAGAAGCTTTAACCCGAGAATTTTAAATTCCTCGATTACCTTACGGCGGTTTAATTTGATCTAAGTTCGGAGGCTTTTTCGAATCATTTTCTTGACAAAATTTGATTATTTACGGTCCTCGACTTATCATTCTCGGCTTCCACAATAGCATAAATGTCTCTTGCATTGGAGAGATCTTCAAGCAATTGCTCTGAGTAGAATTGCGGTCGATCTCCCGGCGGGTGTGCTAATGATAGCAGGTGTAGAAAGCGAGCAAAGCGGGTTTGGAGGTTACCTCGATTTGGTCCTCCACGGCCATCGAGCGAGTTCATCATCGTCGGCGAAATATCGGATCTTCATTTTCATAGAAGTCGTGACCTTCTTGCTGATCGGTGAAGTCTTCTCTGAGGAGTATCCGAGTCCTCGGAGGCGGAGATAGGAATCGTCAATTCTGACGTGTCGGCAACCATGGCTCTTACTGTCTCTATAAGCGTTGCTCTCTTTTGTTCCTCTTTTCTTCCCTCTCTCTGCGTCAGTGCAGGCGATCTGTCTTTATAGTGACACAACTTCTCCTGGATGAAGCTCGCTCCTTGATCCACCGAACTTTTTCCTTCCGGTGAATCACTCCGTCTTCGTATGACCTGTCGGGTGACTTCCTTTTCGATAGTGGGTGCGAACTTCTTACATCGATTGATTTTCTCTTCTTTCCTCCGTCTGACTATCTCTTTTCCTTTCATCTCAGTGATCCCTCCGATCATCAGATCTGGTTCTTTCTGGAGATCTGTTGTCGATCTCCTATCTAAATCCTCGGCTATGTTGATAGTCCTTATAAAATCTTCGATACTTACCAAGTTGTATGTCGACTTCTCAAGCTTCCCGTAAGCGCGAAGCGTCTGCTACACTTTGACTCATTTATATTCCCAATGGGTTCATTGGCCTTTGTTCTGCTGCTGGTTGCCTTGAAAGCAACTGATTTTGAAGTCGAGGTTTCAGCAGGTACCTCATCTTCATCAGCTTGACCTCTTTCAATCAGGTCAAACTCGTGAGCTTTAAGACTCAAGAACAAGCTACTAGGTTTCATTCTTGAAATGTCACGGCAATCTTTGATTCTGTGACCTTCATGTCCCACTTCTTGGTGAGAGACCTTAGGATCTTATAGTTGATATCTTTATCGGACATCTCTCTACCAAGTTCTCGAAGCTTGTTTATAGACATTGTAATTCTTCCATCGAGTTCGTTGATGGTTTTAGTTAAGCGACATCTTGATTTCTCGAACTTCACCGGTTAAACTGAAGACGGTTTGTCTTTTATCTGCTCATTTCCTCGCAGATCTCAAATGAGTATCCCACATTGCTTTCCGCATTTGAGATACTTAATCTTTTCTTTGGTGACCTTATCCATTGTTTTCATGATAATATGCCTTGCAATAGTGTCCGTGAGTATGCGATTTTCTTTCTTCTGCGTCCATCGTATTGGGCTTTTTTCGTACAAAGACTTCCCGGGAGAGTCCGGATCTCCTCCGATTGCAGGATTGTCGTAGTAAATGATGATGGGTCCTCTTTTCGATGACTTCCGTCATTCTGCCCTTGTCGAGCCTAGATGGTTTGACATATATATGGCCCAATCTGCATACTCATCGATTGAGAACTTCGGATCATGATACATACCGAAGTGTTATCCATCTTTGAGTGATTTTGGAAAATGAATGAGTTTTAAAAACGGTTTTTCAAGATCGATTCGGTTGACCACAATGACCGCAGTCGATTGGTCGGAAGAACCAACCGCTTCGATACCACTTGTAGGTCCCGAATCGGGTTTTGTGAGGGCGTAAGTCTAGAGGGAGGGGTGAATAGACTTACGAAAACTTTTTTCGTGCGAATCGGTGTGAGGCAGATGCTTTGATCGAGTCGCGAGTGAATCGGTTTGGTCTGATAACCAACTTACTGAACGCCTGAAGGCAGATCAGTTCGGTAACTATCAGATTAACTGATGTGTGCGGAAGCTTAAGTTTTACCCGTGTGAAAAAACAGTTTGTATAAATCAGATTCCAAGTTTTATCTTTTTAATCATCAAGTCTGATCAGATCAGAAGCTTGGTGCTATCTGATCTTAACTTAGAATATGTATGCGCTTTAAGATTGTGCGATGTGAGAGCAGTTAATCAAAGCAGTAAAGGCACACAAGATTTATAGTGGTTCGGACAAACCCAATCCCCTACGTCCCACTCTTCCCTTTCAAAAGGGGCACCAACTTAACCGACTTAACCGATCGACTTAGTTTTGTGTGTTAGTCCAACACAAGACACCAACAGATGTTTTAAGAGTTCTCACTCAACCGATCCCGTCGATCAAGATTAGAAACCCTAGACTGAAATCTTGCTAAACAACTTATCCTAACTTGGGGTTTGGGTAAGGTTGTTTTAGTTCCAACTATGAAATCTTTCCTTGCGTACAAGCAGCCTAATAGCTAGATGAAAAGATTTCTTGCTAAGAACTTATGGGATGAACACAATATAAAAATAAGCTTCTTGTTGTGTTCTTCGTGCGGAAATCTGACTATAATTTGAGCTTCTTGATTATTTTGTTTGTCCAAGCATTTCCGTGTCTCACTCTGAAGTGTGATCCCATATTTATAGACCTTGAAATCAAAGAGCCGTTGGAGAGCAATTTGAATTTCAGGCTATTTTAGGTAGACTTGCAGGCTTGATGTGACGTGCTTCAGGAACGGCATGGCCGAAAGCGTGAATGAGTATTTTATAGCCGTTTGAGAGAGCAACATCGAATCCCGCGAGTATCAGCTCCGTTCATACGTGTCTCTTCCTTATTGGATGGAGGACTTACTTTGCAGTGTTGTTCCTCCAACTAAGGTTGGTATTCTTCTTGTTTAGATCGCAGACGTATGATAAAGTGAAACATCAGTTTTCACCTTATGGTGACTTTGATCGATCTGAATCGATCTACTGATAAGTCTTAAAGGCGCTTTGTTGACTTAGCTTCAACCGGGTGACTCGGCGATGTAGGTCTTCCGTCCGATCTTACGAAGTCATCGATCTTCGAGTATTCTAAGTTTGAGCTTCATGACCTGTTTGAGTTATCGACTAGATCGGATCGATCCGATCTTCCGCTTACGGTTTAACATTACGGCCGCATGGGATATCAGCTTTCTTCTGATTCTTCAGATCTGACCTATACATATTGAGTTCCCCCTCACTATGTGACCTATCTATTACATCAGTTGTTCTATACAATCATTATCAACTGGTTTCCTATAGCAGTAATGTAAGCATCGATCATTAATGAGTCCGATTGGTCCTATTACATGTGTTTTTGGAACTTTCATCAAAACTATAAATTTCCCAACAGTTCAAATAAACTTGGAGTAGATAATAATCTTACTGACTACTCAGGAGAGTTTATCAGTTTGACAACTATCTATACTAGCTTATCTAGAGTGCGGAATGTGTAGGCCCTAAGTTTATACTCGTTTTACTTTGCTGAAAATCTTTCCTTAATAAAACAGTGGTTAAGGCTGTGGTCAAGTTAATGCAACTTCAGTGGATTGTTTCCAACTGAATATCAGAAAACTTTCAGAATGCTTTCAGTGAAAATATGCAACAGGTAATAATGCAGAACAGAAAGCAACCAACACAACAACTTATAGTGGTTCAGAGGCTCAAGCTCCTACGTCCACTCTCTCTGATCCTCAGAGAAATTCCTTAACACACAACTCTGACTACCACAAGCTTTAGACTGACTCAGCAACTTAATAACTTTCTACCATGAGTTTTCAGGCTGAACTACTGCAGCTTACTAACTTAACACACACACAAGCGTTCAGACTGAACAATCAGCTTACTAACTTCTTCTCTAGAGTTTTCAGACTGAACACAACAGCTTACTTACTCTTTACAACTCTCACTTTCAACTACTACACACACAAACTACCTAATCAAAGGGTTTGGATTTTGGTTGGTTTCCAACTTGGGTGAGATATCCTTTTACAATAAAACACAAGTAAAAAGGCTAGGATATCTCTAACTAAGCTTTTGGATATATCTAGGATATTGGCTTAGTAAATGAGCTCTCTTCAAAGATGAAACACTTGGGAAATTCTTAGGGTTTCGAGTGCTTCACAAAGTCGCTTGAATACGAATGAGCTCTGGAGTGTTGGGGAATTAATTGTCCGGATCTATTCGTGATGAATATTTAAATACAAATTTAATTCTAACAATTATTACTAGCATGAATTAATCCTATATTAATTCAAATAATAATTCAACAACAAATCATGCATATAAACAGTTCACATAAATCCTACGCATGCGGAATTGCTACGGGTTTACGTGAACTAACCTTTCGGAGTGACAACCGTTGAGAAGATGGATCCCGTTCACACGAACACACCAAAAGACCTTCTCAAGTATTTCCTTATCCTCGTTCAACAATCCGGTGGTAGGAACTCGTGAACAATTTAACAAAAGGGAAAAATAAAATTATGTTGCACCACCTTTGTGGATTTCTAATTTTTCCAACACATGGAATTGCACTTGGGGATGAAAAATTCATCCCCTATTTATAATACTAGGTGGTGGCCTATTTTTTCCCTAGGAATAAGATGGGAAAATATTTTTCTTGATCTCCAAGAAATCTTGAATATATCCAATATATTCTTTTCTCCATCATTAAATTATTCCATAAAAATCCCACCTCCTTATATTAAGGGGTTTTCGAAAATTTCCCATTAAATAGGGAAGAAATAGGATCTTTGACTTTTCTTGAATTTATGGGATAATCTTGTATTTCAAGAATACATATTCCATAAAATCTGTACAAAAAAATCAAGAAAATCTTTTCTCTTTCTTCCTTTAATATTTTCGAAAATTTTGGAAAAAATAAGAAACAATAATTTATTTTATTTTAAACACTTTTTTCAGTTATTGGACTTTATCTTTGGGCTACTTGAGGGGCCTTTAGGAGAATTAAGATTGGACCTTCCAATGGATCTTGAATTTCCAATATTGAGCCACAATATTATTCAAGCCCATAAATATTAATTAATCCCACTACATAACTAATATTGCACCATCCATCTTAACCCATATTACTATTAATATGGCTCCCAGTTATTATTTCCCGTGTTTAATATTGTTTAGCCCATTAATTAATTCAAGCCACTGAAATAGCTTTCCATTAATTAATATCTTTTGTCCTTGGTCAAGGAACGGTTCAACATTATTATCCATACCGGAAACTAATTCCACTTGCAAGATTTGATATGATAAATCTTATGAACCTCCCAAGGGGGCAAATCGAACAAGCGTACTTGCACACGATTCTTCATATTAAATCTTAGCAATCGCATGTGACCAATAATATTGCCCAAGATATAAAGTATTGAATTTCATTGATTCTCTACCCGTCATAAGTCAAAGCAATAATTACTAACCACACACGATCCTATTTAAGGGACGAAGATTAAGAAATAACGAACCACTGAGGTCTAATTCTTCCTAATTCAGTGCTGAAGAATTTATCCTCCTTTAGGTCCTATTCAGTGCATCAGTCATGCACTAGTGTAATATCTTGGTCAAGACAAGCCAATCTGAGCCTTACACTTCAACCTTTCACGATGGATTGTTCATTTCCATCTAGGTCGTAAACAACGTACTTTTAGTTACAAGGGACTGTTAATTTAATCTTCTGTGATCTGTTATCACTAAATTAACTATAATGTAACACGTACTATTTATTGAACATTTATGCAGTAAATATATGTAACATTCAATGATATTTAAAGCATCAGTGATAAATAATTTATTTAAGTAAATAACACAGAAATTCAGTTTGGTTATACAAAGTAAAAGCATACTTTCCAGTATAACCCCAACAATCTCCCACTTATACTCAAAGTCTGCTTTTAAGTGTACTACAACATATCTCGTGTAGTTCCTAATGCGTGACATCTAACGTCACCTACACGAACCTAATAATATCTCCCACTTATACTCAAAGCAGATTGGAAACGGTCTTGACACCCATTCCTTCCACATGTCTCTCGAATGTGTTCTGAGGCTGACCCTTTGTGAATGGATCTACTAGGTTGTCTTCTGACGCGATCTTTGTCACCTCTATATCTCCTCTCTTAACGATTTCTCGTATAAGATGGTATTTCATTTCAATGTGTTTGCTGGCCTTGTGGGCTCTTGGTTCCCTTGAATTTGCAACTGCTCCGGCATTATCACAGTAAATAGTGATTCTGCTGGGAAAATTCGGAACTACATCCAAGTCCACTAGAAAGTTCTTGAGCCAAACCGCTTCTTTCACGTTGCCTAGAACAACTCGATTCGGCTTCCATGGTAGAATCGGCGATGCATTTCTGCTTAACGCTTCTCCATATCATGGCTCCTCCCCCCATGCAAAACACACTACCGGAGGTAGATTTTCTGGAATCTAAGTCTGATTGGAAATCCGAGTCCGTGTAACCGATGGGGATTAGACTATCTGACTGATAAACTAACATTTTATCCCGAGTTCTTTTCAGATAATTCAGAATGTTCTTAACTGCCGTCCAATGCTCTTTTTCCGGATTACTTTGATATCTTGCCACCATGCCAACGACAAAGCAGATATCCGGTCTCGTGCACAGTATTGCATACATAAGGCTTCCGACAGCCGAAGCATAAGGAATGCCTTTCATGTCATCTATCTCCTTTTGTGTCTTAGGGCACATTTCCTTGGATAGATGGATTCCATGTCTAAAAGGTACGAAGCCTTTCTTGGAATCCTGCATGCTGAATCGCTTCAAGACAGTGTCTATATATGAAGCTTGCGATAAGCCTATCATCATTTTCTTGCGATCTCGAGTGATCTTGATCCCAAGGATGTGCCCGGCTTCCCCTAAGTCCTTCATATCAAACTGTTTTGAAAGCCATGCCCTTACGTCTGACAACACCTTTACATTGTCCCCGATGAGCAGAATGTCGTCTACGTATAGTACCAAGAATACCAATGCAGTTCCGACACGCTTCTTGTACACAAAACTTTCGTACTCGTTTTGATCAAACCCATAAGACTTTATTACTTGATCAAAACATTGGTTCCAAGCTCTGGATGCTTGTTTGAGTCCATAAATGCATTTTTTGAGCTTACAAACTAGGTGTTCTTGGTCTTTTTCAATGAAGCCTTGGGGTTGTTGCATATAGCTTTTCTCTTCAAGACTTCCGTTAAGGAAAGCCATCTTGACATCCATTTGCCAGATTTCAAAGTCGAGACGAGCAGCAATCGACAAGAGAATTCGGATGGACTTGGGCATTGCTACAGGTGAAAAGGTTTCCTCATAGTCGATCCCTTCTTTCTGAGTATAACCTTTCGCCACAAGCCTTACCTTGAATGTTTCCACCTTCCCGTCCGGTCCTCTTTTCCTCTTGTATACCCACTTGCAACCAATGGGTTTGACCCCATTAAGTGGTTCGACTAGCTCCCACACTCTGTTATGATACATAGAACCCATTTCGGCTTCCATTGCTGTTTGCCAAAAAACCGCATCCTTGTCTTGGATTGCCTCGTCGTAAGTCCATGGGTCTGGTTCATCTTGACCGGGGACTAAGTCCGAGGACTCTCCTACCCCCATGAATCTCTCGGGTTGTCTTACAACCCTCCCACTACGACGAGGTTCCGGTTGTGTAAGTGTGTCATTTGGTATGCCATCTTGTACAGTTGGCACTGAGGTTAGCCCCCTTAGCTCATTTAAGGTAATCTCACTTCTGGGCTTTCTTTCGTTCATATAATATTCTTCCAAAAATCTAAAGTGGGTGCTTATTACCACCTTTTGACCTTCGGGACCATAGAACATACACCCTTTTGTTCTCTCGGGGTATCCTATAAACAACCTTAATTCTGATCGAGGATCCAATTTTCCGGCTTCCTTGTCCAACACGAAGGTCGGCACCCCCAAATTCTCATGTGTCTCAAACTGGGCTTGCGCCCGGTCCACAATTCTTTGGGAGTTTTGGGAACCGATTTGGATGGCACCAAGTTCGGAATATAAGCCGTTGTTTCCAAGGCATGACCCCAGAACAACTTGGGTAGATCCGCATAACTCATCATTGATCTAACCATTTCTAAAAGAGTTATGTTTCTTCGCTCTACAACCCCATTTTGTTGAGGGCTTCCGGGTGCAGTTAGCTGGGATACAATCCCTTCATCTGACAAGTAGTTCAAAAACTCATCGTTGAGGTACTCGCCTTCACGATCAGATCGTAGAGACTTGATACGTTTTTACCTATGATTCTCTGCTTGAGCCTTAAATTCTTTGAATTTGTCAAAGGTCTCAGATTTATGCTTCATAAGGAAAATATAGCCATACCTTGAGTAATCATCAATAAAGGTGACAAAATACTCATAACCTCCTCTTGCTTTGATTGACATTGGACCACATACGCCTGTGTGAACGATTTCTAACATTTCTTTGGCTCTATTCCCCTTGGCTCCGAATGCCCTCTTGGTCATTTTACCCCCCAAACATGATTCGCAAGTTGGGATTGGTTCAACCCGGAGAGACTCCAATGAACCATCTTCTACCAACCTTTGAATCCTTTTTGGATTAATATGTCCCAATCTGAGATGCCATAGAAGTGTTTCGTTCACGTCTGATGAACTTTTTCTTTTATCAGAAATAGTTGATGTGTTATAGGATGCATTTCGTGAGTGGTGTGCACAGTTAATTGTATAGAGATTATTCGACAACGTTCCATGATAGATAAATTTTTCATAAAGAGAAATGGTAACAACTTTGTCAAAAGTAACCGAATATCCATCAAGTACCCATTTGGATGGTGATGCGGCTAGGACAAGTTTTATTTTGTAAATCCAATCGATATAATTTTCACCAGTAAGCAAATTGTCTATAAGTATATTGAACAGTGGATTAAAAGGTTGCGACATGCTAAACTGAAATAAATAACAATTTGTATAAGCACAAACATATCACAAGGTCCGATCACATGTATCATATTAAAATCTCAAAAAAATATGAACATGCATCAGCCAACATCTCAAAACAGTTTAAATAAGCCACATGGGGTGAGTCATTATTTAAACACATTCAAGCAGGTTACAAACAAGAAAACAGTTACAAACCTTTAATATCTAGATTAATAGTTGGCTCCCACTTGACCAATATAAAATTGATAGGGACTTCGAGGAAGTATATGAATATCAATTTTATACCTAAGTAATAACCATTATTAAATACAGAATTATTATTTTGTTTTGAACGAGCCTCGTGGGGAGGGTCATCATCGCCACTAATAATAACCCACAATCATCCTTTCAGAATTTATTCATGTGAAATCTATCTTTTGGTCATCCCGTAAGAATTTCTCCAAAAGAATCCACAAATAAATAAATCATGGAGGTCAAAATTAATTCAATTTTATTATCCGGAATAAAATTGTCAATTAATTATTTAAACATACTTAGTAATTTTCGAAGGTGAGATTTTTCAAAACATTTTCTCATGCATCGCGTATTTAAACACAATTTAAATAAGCATAAAATAATGCAAAATATCAAAACAAAAATTAAACACATTGGGCACATATATCCAATTGTCACGGTTAATTTTGTCATGTCTTGATCTTGAGAAATCGTCTTCATAGCGTTCATCGTTCATCTCGAAAAGCTCCCACTCGTCCGCAACATTTTCTTTATATTGTCATCCGTCTAGGTCCGAAATGACCTCCGGCATTTGGTAGCTCACGGCCCGGAACACGTATCCGCGTGCGCCCGTGCGCACGCTTGCGTCTAGGCCGGCCATCCCCGCCCATTGCTCGGTAGCACTCGGCAAGGGACGGATCCAAGACGCGCCCAAAATTTTTGCCGAAAGCGGCTGGAGTTGGCGCCCAGCCCGCGCTTGCGGGCGCGCCTTTGACCCCGTCCGCATGGGCTTGTGCCCGCGTGTGTCATGCGCCTTCACCCGGCGTGCTAGGTTGGCGCGTCTCCGCAGTGCTGTCTCGGGGCCGCTTCCTCGACCACCAGTCTCCACTGGGCCTCGGCCTCGCCACGCCCGTCTTCTTGCCCGTTTGCACCAAGCGCCTCTCGGCTAGCCCCATACGCATACACCTAGCACTTCGTGCCTTGGCTTGCGTACGTCCGGACACTTGGTCGCCCGTCTTTAGTTCTTCGTCTTCGTTCTAGATCCGGTTACAATTTATTTACAAAAATCAATAAACCTAGATCTAGACTAGTCTATTACATTGATCAAATCAAACAAATCCTAATCTACTCGTGGATTTTCTCACGAGGCAAAACGAATTTGAACGAATCGAATTAAAAACCACAATTTATATGCATGCATAAATATAAACATTTATCAAATACCATGACAATTGAATACCTGCAAAAAAGATCTAGCAATTCTACTATCCAATTTCAAATTTAATGAAAATGAATTAATTTACAATTTAAAACTCAGAGCCCAAAACCGAGGTTCTGATACCAGTTGTTGGGGAATTAATTGCCCGGATCTATTCGGGATGAATATTAAATACAAATATAATTATAACAATTATTACTAGCATGAATTTATCCTATATCAATTCAAATAATAATTCAACAACAAATCATGCATATAAACAGTTCACATAAATCCTACGCATGCGGAATTACTACGGGTTTACGTGAACTAACCTTTCGGAGTGACAACTGTTGAGAAGATGGATCCCGTTCACACGAACACACCAAAAGACCTTCTCAAGTATTCCCTTATCCTCGTTCAACAATCCGGTGGTAGGAACTCGCGAACAATTTAACAAAAGGGAAAAATAAAAGTATGTTGCACCACCTTTGTGGATTTCTAATTTTTCCAACACATGGAATTGCACTTGGGGATGAAAAATTCATCCCCTATTTATAATACTAGGTGGTGGCCGATTTTTGCCCTAGGAATAAGATGGGAAATTTTTTTTCTTGATCTCCAAGAAATCTTGAATATATCTAATATATTCTTTTCTCCATAATTAAAATATTCCATAAAAATCCCACCTCCTTATATTAAGGGGTTTTCGAAAATTTCCCATTAAATAGGGAAGAAATAGGATCTTTGACTTTTCTTGAATTTATGGGATAATCTTGTATTTCAAGAATACATATTCCATAAAATCTTTCCAAGAAAATCAAGAAAATCTTTTCTCTTTCTTCCTTTAATATTTTCGAAAATTTTGGAAAAAAAAAGCAACAACAATTTATTTTATTTTAAACACATTTTTCAGTTATTGGACTTTATCTTTGGGCTACTTGAGGGGCCTTTAGGAGAATTAAGATTGGATCTTCCAATGGATCTTGAATTTCCAATATTGAGCCACAATATTATTCAAGCCCATAAATATTAATTAATCCTACTACATAATTAATATTGCACCATCCATCTTAACCCATATTACTGTTAATATGGCTCCCGGTTATTATTTCCCGTGTTTAAGATTATCTAGCCCATTAATTAATTCAAGCCACTGAAATAGCTTTCCATTAATTAATATCTTTTGTCCTTGGTCAAGGAACGGTTCAACATTACTATCCATACCGGAAACTAGTTCTACTTACAAGATTTGATATGATAAATCTTATGAACCTCCCAAGGGGGAAAATCGAACAAGCGTACTTGCACACGATTCTTCGTATTAAATCTTAGCAATCGCATGTGACCAATAATATTACCCAATATATAAAGTATTGAATCTCATTGATTCTCTGCCCGTCATAAGTCAAAGCAATAATTATTAACCACACACGATCCTATTTAAGGGACGAAGATTAAGAAATAACGAACCACTGAGGTCTAATTCTTCCTAATTCAGTGCTGAAGAATTTATCCTTCTGTAGGTCCTATTCAGTGCATCAGTCATGCACTAGTGTAATCTCTTGGTCAAGACAAGCCAATCTGAGCCTTACACTTCAACCTTTCACGATGGATTGTTCATTTCCATCTAGGTCGTGAACAGCGTAATTTTAGTTACAAAGGACAGTTAATTTAATCTTCTGTGATCTGGTATCACTAAATTAACTACAATGTAACACGTACTATTTATTGAACAGTTATGCAGTAAATATATGTAACATTCAATGATATTTAAAGCATCAGTGATAAATAATTTATTTCAGTAAATAAGACAGAAATTCAGTCTGGTTATACAAAGTAAAAGCATACTTTCCAGTATAACCCCAACAATCTCCCACTTATACTCAAAGTCTGCTTTTAAGTATACTACAACATATCTCGTGTAGTTCCTAATGCGTGACATCTAATGTCACCTACACGAACCTAATAATATCTCCCACTTATACTCAAAACAGATTGGAAATGGTCTTGACACCCATTCCTTCCACATGTCTCTCGAATGTGTTCTGAGGCTGACCCTTTGTGAATGGATCTACTAGGTTGTCTTCTGACGCGATATTTGTCACCTCTATATCTCATCTCTTAACGATTTCTCGTATAAGATGGTATTTCATTTCAATGTGTTTGCTGGCCTTGTGGGCTCTTGGTTCCCTTGAATTTGTAACTGCTCCGGCATTATCACAGTAAACAGTGATTGTGCTGGGAAAATTCGGAACTACATCCAAGTCCACTAGGAAGTTCTTGAGCCAAACCGCTTCTTTCGCTGCCTCACAAGCAGCTACGTATTCGGCTTCCATGGTAGAATCGGCGATGCATTTTTGCTTAACGCTTCTCCATGTCATGGCTCCTCCCCCCATGCAAAACACACTACCGGAGGTAGATTTTCTGGAATCTAAGTCTTATTGGAAATCCGAGTCCGTGTAACCGATGGGGATTAGACTATCTGACTGATAAACTAACATTATATCCCGAGTTCTTTTACGAAAATTCCGAATGTTCTTAACTGCCGTCCAATGCTCTTTTCCCGGATTACTTTGATATCTTGCCACCATGCCAACGTCAAAGCAGATATCCGGTCTCGTGCACAGCATTGCATACATAAGGCTTCCGACAGCTGAAGCATAAAGAATGCATTTCATGTCATCTATCTCATTTTGTGTCTTAGGGCACATTTCCTTGGATAGATGGATTCCATGTCTAAAAGGTACTAAGCCTTTCTTGGAATCCTGCATGTTGAATCGCTTCAAGACAGTGTTTATATATGAAGCTTGCGATAAGCCTATCATCCTTTTCTTGCGATCTCGAGTGATCTTGATCCCAAGGATGTGCCCGGCTTCCCCTAAGTCCTTCATATCAAACTGTTTTGAAAGCCACGCCCTTACGTCTGACAACACCTTTACATTGTCCCCGATGAGCAGAATGTCGTCTACGTATAGTACCAAGAATACCAATGCAGTTCCGACACGCTTCTTGTACACACAACTTTCGTACTCATTTTGATCAAACCCATAAGACTTTATTACTTGATCAAAACATTGGTTCCAAGCTCTGGATGCTTGTTTGAGTCCATAAATGGACTTCTTGAGCTTACAAACTAGGTGTTCTTGGTCTTTTTCAATGAAGCCTTGGGGTTGTTGCATATAGATTTTCTCTTCAAGACTTACGTTAAGGAAAGCCGTCTTGACATCCATTTGCCAGATTTCAAAGTCGATATCTTGTGAAGAATCGACAAGAGAATTCGGATGGACTTGAGCATTGCTTCAGGTGAAAAGGTTTCCTCATAACGATCCCTTCTTTCTCGAGTATAACCTTTCGCCAAAAAGCCTTGCCTTGAATGTTTCCACCTTCCCTTCCGGTCCTCTTTTCCTCTTGTATACCCACTTGCAACCAATGGGTTTGACCCCATTAAGTGGTTCGACTAGCTCCCACACTCTGTTATGATCCATAGAACCCATTTCGGCTTCCATTGTTGTTTGCCAATAAACCGCATCCTTGTCTTGGATTGCCTCGTCGTAAGTCCATGGGTCTGGTTCATCTTGACCGGGGACTAAGTCTGAGGACTCTCCTACCCCCATGAATCTCTCGGGTTGTCTTACAACCCTCCCACTACGACGAGGTTCCGGTTGTGTAAGTGTGTCGTTTGGTATGCCATCTTGTACAGTTAGCACTGAGGTTAGCCCCCTTAGCTCATTTAAGGTAATCTCACTTCTGGGCTTTCTTTCGTTCATATAATATTCTTCCAAAAATCTAAAATGGGTGCTTATTACCACCTTTTGACCTTCGGGACCATAGAACATACACCCTTTTGTTCGCTCGGGGTATCCTATAAACAGCCTTAATTCTGATCGAGGATCCAATTTTCCAGCTTCCTTGTCCAACACGTAGGCCGGCACCCCCAAATTCTCATGTGCCTCAAACTGGGCTTGCGCCCGGTCCACAATTCTTTGGGAGTTTTGGGAACCGATTGGATGGCACCAAGTTCGGAATATAAGCCGCTGTTTCCAAGGCATGACCCCAGAACGACTTGGGTAGATCCGCATAACTCATCATTGATCTAACCATTTCTAAAAGAGTTATGTTTCTTCGCTCTGCAACCCCATTTTGTTGAGGGCTTCCGGGTGCAGTTAGCTGGGATACAATCCCTTCATCTGACAAGTAGTTCAAAAACTCATCGTTGAGGTACTCGCCTCCACGATCAGATCGTAGAGACTTGATACGTTTTTCCCTATGATTCTCTGCTTGAGCCTTAAATTCTTTGAATTTGTCAAAGGTCTCAGATTTATGCTTCATAAGGAAAATATAGTCGTACCTTGAGTAATCATCAATAAAGGTGACGAAATACTCATAACCTCCTCTTGCTTTGATTGACATTGGACCACATACGCCTGTGTGAACGATTTCTAACACTTCTTTGGCTCTATTCCCCTTGGCTCCGAATGCCCTCTTGGTCATTTTACCCTCCAAACATGATTCGCAAGTTGGGATTGGTTCAACCCGGATAGACTCCAATGAACCATCTTCTACCAACCTTTGAATCCTTTTTGGATTAATATATCCCAATCTAAGATGTCATAGAAGTGTTTCGTTCACGTCTTATGCACGTTTTCTTTTATCGAAAATAGTTGATGTGTTATAGGATGCATTTCGTGAGTGGTGTGCACAGTTAATTGTATAGAGATTATTCGACAATGTTCCATGATAGATAAATTTTTCATAAAGAGAAATGGTAACAACTTTGTCAAAAGTAACCGAATATCCATCAAGGTAAAGTTTAGAAACCGAAATTAAATTCTTTCTAAAACTAGGAACGTAAAGAACATCTCTTAAAATTAAAAATGTCTTCAAAACACAGGTGCACTTCTCCCACTGCTTCAGCTGCTACTCTCGTAGCATCGTCCAGTGTGATGAAGATCTCACTCCCACTAAGTTATCGGGTCTGCTTGAACCCCTGTAAAGTGAAACAAACATGATCAGTGGATCCCTCGTATCAACCACCTGTTGGGGAATTATTTGCACGGATCTATTCAGGATGAATATTTAAATACAAATTTAATTCTAACAATTATTACTAGCATGAATTAATCCTATATTAATTCAAATAATAATTCAACAACAAATCATGCATATAAACAGTTCACATAAATCCTACGCATGCGGAATTGCTACGGGTTTACGTGAACTAACCTCTTGGAATGGCAATGGTCTCGTCGATTAAACACACCGAAAAGCCTTCCCAAGTATTCCCTAGTCCTTGCTCGACAATCCGGTGGAAGGATGCTCGCGAACAATTAACAAAAGGGAAAATAAAAAATTGTTGCATCACCTTTGTGGATTTACTAATTTTTCCAGCACATGGAATTGTACTTGGGAATGAAAGAATCATCCCCTATTTATAGATAGGGTGGTGGTCGAAATTTTGGGAAAAACAATGTGGGAAAATCTTTTCTTGATCTCCAAGAAATCTTGAATATATCTCCTATATTCTTTTCTCCATAATTAAAATATTCCACAAAAAATCCCACCTCATCTTGTTATGGAATTTTTGAAATTTAAGGATCAAGATTCCAAGATTTGGATCTTCTTGAATTTATGAGATATACTTGTATTCCAAGAAATACATATCTTCCATAATATCTTTTCAAGAAAATCAAGAAAATCTTTCTTGCCCTTTATATTTCAAATTTTTTGAAAAACATCTATATGAATAACCAAGTGGGAGATTTCTTGAATTTAATGAAATAATCTTGTATTCCAAGAATACATATCTTCATTCCATAACAAAATTCAAAGAAAAACTTTCTCCCCTTTTTATTCATATTTTTCGAAAAAAAACAAAGAAAAATAGGCAACAAAATTTATTTTATTTTTAAACACATTTTTCAGTTATTGGACTTTATGTTGGGCTACTTGGGGGCCTTTAGGATAATTAAGATTGAACCTTCCAATGGATCTTTAATTATCAATATTGAGCCACAATATTATTCAAGCCCATAAATATTAATTAATCCCACTACATAATTAATATTGCACTATCCATCTTAACCCATATTACAGTCAATATGGCTCCCGGTTATTATTTCCCGTGTTTAAGATTATCTAGCCCATTAATTAATTCAAGCCACTGAAATAGATTTCCATTAATTAATATCTTTTTTCCTTGGTTAAGGAACAATTCAACATTATTATCCATACCGGAAACTAGTTCCACTTGCAAGATTTGGTATGATAAATCTTATGAACCGCCCAAGGGGCAAATCGAACAAGCGTACTTGCACACGATTCTCCGTATTAAATCTTAGCAATCGCATGTGACCAATAATATTTCCCAAGATATAAAGTATTGAATCTCGTTGATTCTCTACCCGTGATAAGTCAAAGCAATAGTTACCAACCACACGTGATCCTATTTAAGAGACGAAGATTAAGAAATAACGAACCACTGAGGTCTAATTCTTCCTTGTTCAGTTCTAAAGAATTTGTCCTCCTGTAGGTCCTATTCAGTGCATCAGTCATGCACTAGTGTAATCTCTTGGTCAAGACAAGCCAATCTGAGCCTTACACTTCAACCTTTCACGATGGATTGTTCATTTCCATCTAGGTCGTGAATGGTGTACTTTTGGTTACAAGGGACTGTTAATTTAATCTTCTGTGATCTGGTATCACTAAATTAACTACAATGTAACACGTACTATTTATTGAACAGTTATGCAGTAAATATATGTAACATTCGATGATATTTAAAGCATCAGTGATAAACAATTTATTTCAGTAAATAAGTCCGAAATTCAGTTTTGATTATACAAAGTAAAAGCATAATTTCCAGTATAATCCCAACACCACCCATAAATGGGAGGCCTACGCCGCTAAACAAGTTTCAACAACTAGTGCGTGAGAATTATCTTTCTTTCCATTCCTTTTGGGTTTGGAACGGGCTGGCCTCCAATGTCCTACTCTGCCGCTCTCCAAAACTCTCCCCATGCTTGATTCCATGCTCTTATTTGATGTTGAGTCTGATTGGTTTAACTTTCTTCTCTTTTCATCATTCTTACCACCATTTGACCTAGAATGAAGAGAAGATTTCTGTTTTCCCAAGTTCTTTTCCTCGCGCTCCATCTCCCTTTCAACCAAAGTGAGAGCATTTACAAGATCATCCACCGTAAAATCTAGATCTTCCAATAGATACTCAAGATAGTGGTGATTATAGCTCTTTGGTAAGGATTGGAGAATGAAATCAATCTTAGTCTTGAAATCATATTTTTCACCGAGGATCTCAAGCTCCTCAAAGAGCACCATAACCCTAAGAACGTGCTCCCTTGCAATCGTTCCTATTTCCATTTTTAATTCAGCCATTTCTTGCTTCACGCTTTGGACTGCCATACGGGCAGGATGTGCAAACATCGCTTCGAGATTCTGCAAGATGTCTGCAGCTGACTAATATCCTTGGTGAAGGTGTTTCAACAAATCTGACAGATGTGCCATAATTGTATCCTTCATCAATTCATTTGCCAGCTCCCATTCACCATATTGCATCTCGTCCCATATTCCGGCATCCTCAGCTGGTTTTTCGGGTTTTGGTGTATCAAGTACCCATTTGGATGGTGATGCGGCTAGGACAAGTTTTATTTTGTAAATCCAATCGATATAATTTTCACCAGTAAGCAAATTGTCTATAAGTATATTGAACAGTGGATTAAAAGGTTGCGACATGCTAAACTGAAATAAATAACAATTTGTATAAGCATAAACATATCACAAGGTCCGATCACATGTATCATATTAAAATCTCAAAAAAATATGAACATTCATCAGCCAACATCTCAAAACAAGTTTAAATAAGCCACGTGGGGTGGGTCATTATTTAAACACATTCAAGCAGGTTACAAACAAGAAAACAGTTACAAACCTTTAATATCCAGATTAATAGTTGGCTCCCACTTGACCAATATAAAATTGACAGGGACTTCGAGGAAGTCTATGCATATCAATTTTATACCTAAGTAATAACCCTGATTAAATACAGAATTATTATTTTGTTTTGAACGAGCCTCGTGGGGAGGGTCATCGTCGCCACTAATAATAACCCACAACCATCCTTTCAGAATTTATTCATGTGAAATCTATCTTTTGGCCGTCCCGTGGGGGGAATTTCTCCAAAAGAATCCACAAATAAATAAATCATGGAGGTCAAAATTAATTCAATTTTATTATCCGGAATAAAATTGTCAATTAATGATTTAAACATACTTAGTAATTTTCGAAGGTGAGATTTTTCAAAATATTTTCTCATGCATCGCGTATTTAAACACAATTTAAATAAGCATAAAATAATGCAAAGTATCAAAATAAAAATTAAACACATTGGGCACATATATCCAATTGTCACGGTTAATTTTGTCATGTCTTGATCTTGAGAAATCGTCTTCATAGCGTTCATCGTTCGTCTCGAAAAGCTCCCACTCGTCCGCAACATTTTCTTTATAATGTCATCCGTCTAGGTTCGAAATGACGTCCGACATTTGGTAGCTCACGGCCCGGAACACGTATCCGCGTGCGCCCGTGCGCACGCTCGTGTCTAGGTTTCCCCCATCGCTCGGCGACACCGGGCGGAGACGGATCAGCAAGGCCGCCCGACGCTTCGCGCCGCCGCTCGGAGTTGGCGCCAGCCCGCTGCGTGTTCCGCCCCGTCATGCTGGCGCTGCCCTGGCTTAGGCCGCGTGTGTCATCGCCGCCCGTTCACGTGCTCGTCTTGGCATCTCCGCGGCGTGCTGTCTGGCGCGCCGTGCATGCTCGGCCACCAATCTCGCCGGTTAACGCCACGCCCGGCCTTAGCCCGGGCGGCGCCGAGCCTCCTCGGCCCCAGACAAGATCCAACCACCTAGCACTTTGTGCCTTGGCTTGCGTACGCCCGAACACTTGGTCGCCCGTCTTTAATTCTTCGTCTTCGTTCTCGATCCGGTTACAATTTATTTACAAAAATAAATAAACCTAGATCTAGACTAGTCTATTACATTGATCAAATCAAAAAAATCCTAATCTACTCGTGATTTTCTCATTTAGGCAAAAAAACAATTCGAATCGAATTTAAAAACCACAATTTATATGCATGCATAAATATAAACATTCATCAAATACCATGACAATTGGATACCTGCAAAAAAGATCTAGCAATTCTACTATCCAATTTCAAATTTAATGAAAATGAATTAATTTACAATTTAAAACTCAGAGCCCGAAACCGAGGCTCTGATACCAGTTGTTAGGGAATTAATTGCCCGGATCTATTCGGGATGATTATTTAAATACAAATATAATTCTAACAATTATTACTAGCATGAATTAATCCTATATTAATTCAAATAATAATTCAACAACAAATCATGCATATAAACAGTTCACATAAATCCTACGCATGCGGAATTACTACGGGTTTACGTGAACTAACCTTTCGGATTGACAACCGTTGAGAAGATGGATCCCGTTCACACGAACACACCAAAAGACCTTCTCAAGTATTCCCTTATCCTCGTTCAACAATCCGGTGGTAGGAACTCGCGAACAATTTAACAAAAGGGAAAAATAAAAGTATGTTGCACCACCTTTGTGGATTTCTAATTTTTCCAACACATGGAATTGCACTTGGGGATGAAAAATTCATCCCCTATTTATAATACTAGGTGGTGGCCGATTTTTGCCCTAGGAATAAGATGGGAAAATCTTTTTCTTGATCTCCAAGAAATCTTGAATATATCCAATATATTCTTTTCTCCATAATTAAAATATTCTATAAAAATCCCACCTCCTTATATTAAGGGGTTTTCGAAAATATCGCATTAAATAAGGAAGAAATATGATCTTTGACTTTTCTTGAATTTATGGGATAATCTTGTATTTCAAGAATACATATTCCATAAAATCTTTCCAAGAAAATCAAGAAAATCTTTTCTCTTTCTTCCTTTAATATTTTCGAAAATTTTGGAAAAAATAAGCAACAATAATTTATTTTATTTTAAACACCTTTTTTCAGTTATTGGACTTTATCTTTGGGCTACTTGAGGGGCCTTTAGGAGAATTAAGATTGAACCTTCCAATGGATCTTGAATTTCCAATATTGAGCCACAATATTATTCAAGCCCATAAATATTAATTAATCTCACTACATAATTAATATTGCACTATCCATCTTAACCCATATTATCAATTAATATGGCTCCCTTTATTATTTCCCGTGTTTAAGATTATCTAGCCCATTAATTAATTCAAGCCACTGAAATAGTTTTCCATTAATTAATATCTTTTGTCCTTGGTCAAGGAACGGTTCAACATTATTATCCATATCGGAAACTAATTCCACTTGCAAGATTTGGTATGATAAATCTTATGAACCTCCCAAGGGGGCAAATCGAACAAGCGTACTTGCACACGATTCTTCATATTAAATCTTAGCAATCGCATGTGACCAATAATATTGCCCAAGATATAAAGTATTGAATCTCATTGATTCTCTACCCGTCATAAGTCAAAGCAATAATTACTAACCACACACCATCCTATTTAAGGGGATTAAGATTAAGAAATAACGAACCACTGAGGTCTAATTCTTCCTAATTCAGTGCTGAAGAATTTATCCTCCTTTAGGTCCTATTCAGTGCATCAGTCATGCACTAGTATAATCTCTTGGTCAAGACAAGTCAATTTGAGCCTTACACTTCAACCTTTCATGATGGATTGTTCATTTCCATCTAGGTCGTGAACAAATGTACTTTTTTTATTACAAGGGATCTGTTAATTTAATCTTCGTGATCCGTATCACCAAATTAACTACAATGTAACACGTACTATTTATTGAACAGTTATGCAGTAAATATATGTAACATTCAATGATATTTAAAGCATCAGTGATAAATAATTTATTTCAGTAAATATGACAGAAATTCAGTTTGGTTATACAAAGTAAAAGCATACTTTCCAGTATAACCCCAACATTGAGTTGCTTTGATTTCCCGTAACCTTGAAATGTTCAAGGCCTCTGGTATTTATAGGCAACTCTCCAGAAGTCTACCTTTGAAAACTATCCGTTGGAGAGATAGCATTTAGGGTTTCTTCTTTGAGTAATTGATGAACGACTATATTAGGGTTTGAACGCACCCTTGCATGTTTTAGGAAATATCCAGACAAGCAGCCAATCATCAATTTTTGTGAACAAGACAAATATCAACGCTGACATTCTTCAGGCAAATGTCGCTTTCAGTGTCAGTAAAATAAGATGTTGTCGCCTCCTCATTGGTTGAAATCTTCCTTTCGAAAGCAGAGACAAAGATAAATCTTTTTCAACCAACCACACTTGACTGATATTTTTCTTAGTGTCCACGAACGTATAACATTCTCTTTGTATGTACTAAGAATGAACAAACACTATTCAATTTTGAAGTGACTTGTTCAGGGTCTTTTGGTTCAGTACAAAAGAGTCTTCAGGATCTTCTAGTCTTTAGGATCTTCACTCTTCAGGCTCTACTGATCTTTCAGTATGATTTAGGTCTTCAGTATGTTTTAGTCTTTAGGGATCTTCTGAGATCTTCAGACAAACTTTGTTTAAACCTCTCCTAACCTGATCTATATCTGCTAACTATACATGGTGCGATATAATCTGGCTATAACAACAATTTGAAACCTGATCCTAACAAACAAGATTGTCTTGAAACATGTCATACACAGGGGTTTTGGGATCTAATCAAAATCTTTATTAAATTCATCTCCCAACACTTGTTTGGCGGATTATGCTATCCATTAGTGGGTAGTGGATACGGGATCCACTGATCATGTTTTTTTCACGATACGGGGGTTCAAGCGGACCCCAAAACTTAGTGGAAGTGAGATACTCATCACGCTAGGCGATGCTACGAGAGTGGCAGCTGAAGCAGTGGGAGAAGTTCACCTGTCTTTTGAAGACAAAATTTTAAGTTTAAGAGATGTTCTTTATGTTTCTGTTTTTCGGAAAAACCTTATTTCAGTTTCTAAACTATTTGTCGATGGATATTTTGTTCGTTTTAATAAGCGTGTTACTGTTTTGCATAACGATGTGATTTTGTGTCGTGGAACTTTACGGAACAATCTATATATTATTAACTGTGCACATCACTCACATAATGCATCGTATAACACATCTACTATTTCATGTAAAAGAAAGTGTTCGACTGACGTGAACGAAACACTTCTTTGGCACCTAAGATTAGGTCACATTAACCCAAAAAGGATTTAAAGGTTGGTTCAAGATGGTTCATTGGGGTCTCTCCAGATTGAACCATTTTCAACTTGCAGATCGTGCTTAGAGGGTAAAATGACCAAGAGGGCATTTGGAGCCAAGGGGCTTAGAGCTAAAGAAGTGTTAGAAATCGTTCACACCGACGTGTGTGGTCTAATGCAAATCAAAGCTAGAGGTGGCTACGAGTATTTCGTTACGTTTATCAATGATTACTCACGCTACGGATACATTGTTGGGATTATACTGGAAAGTATGCTTTTTACTTTGTATAATCAAAACTGAATTTCAGACTTATTTACTGAAATAAATTGTTTATCACTGATGCTTTAAATATTATCGAATGTTACATATATTTATTTTGCATAACCTGCTCAATAATTCAGATGTGTTACATTGTAGTTAATTTAGTGATACCAGATCACGTAAGATTAAATTAACAAATCCCCTTGTAACTAAAAGTACGCCATTCATGACCTAGATGAAAATGAACAACCCATCGTGAAAGGTTGAAGTGTAAGGCTCAGATTGGTTTGTCTTGACCAAGATATTACACTAGTGCATGACTGATGCACTGAATAGGACCTACAGGAGGACAAATTCTTCAGAACTGAACAAGGAAGAATTAGACCTCAGTGGTTCGTTATTTCTTAATCTTCGTTCCTTAAATAGGATCACGTGTGATTGGTAACTATTGCTTTGACTTATCATGGGTAGAGAATCAACGAGATTCAATACTTTTTATCTTGGGCAATATTATTGGTCACATGTGATTGCTAAGATTTAATACGGAGAATCGTGTGCAAGTACGCTTGTTTGATTTGCCCCCTTGGGAGGTTCATAAGCTTTATCATACCAAATCTTGCAAGTGGAATTAGTTTCCGGTATGGATAATAATGTTGAACCGTTCCTTGACCAAGGACAAAAGATATTAATTAATGGAAAGCTATTTCAGTGGCTTGAATTAATTAATGGGCTAGATAATCTTAAACACGGGAAATAATAACCGGGAGCCATATTGACTGTAATATGGGTTAAGATGGATAGTGCAATATTAATTATGTAGTGAGATTAATTAATATTTATGGGCTTGAATAATATTGTGGCTCAATATTGATAATTCAAGATCCATTGGAAGGTCCAATCTTAATTCTCCTAAAGGCCCCCTGAGTAGCCCAACATATAGTCCAATAACTGAAAAGGGTGTTTAAAATAAAATAAATATTGTTGCTTATTTTTCCTAATTATTTTCGAAATTTATAGATAAAAGGGGAGAAAGATTTTCTTTGAATTTTGTTATGGAATGAAGATATGTATTCTTGGAATACAAGATTATCTCATTAAATTCAAGAAATCTCCCACTTGGTTATTTATAAAGAAAATTTCGAAATTTTTGAAAGATAAAGGGCAAGAAAGATTTTCTTGATTTTCTCGAAAAGATATTATGGAAGATATGTATTTCTTGAAATACAAGAATATCTCATAAATTCAAGAAGATCCAAATCTTGGATTCTTGCCTATAATTTCGAAAATATCCCATAACAAAGAGTAGGTGAGATTTTGTGGAATATTATAATTATGGGAAAAAGAATATAGGAGATATATTCAAGATTTCTTGGAGATCAAGAAAAGATTTTCCCACATTATTTTATACCCAAAATTTCGTCCACCACCCTCTATAAATAGGGGATGAATGTTTCATTCCCAGCAACACATGAAAATGTGTTTTTCAAAAAAATATCAGCGTCGATAAAATATCAAATATTTTGTAACGTCGACAGATTGTATTTTTTTTCTAAAAACGTCAATTGAGTAGTGTACAATTCCATGTGCTGGAAAAATTAGTAAATCCACAAAGGTGGTGCAACATAATTTATTTTCCTTTTGTTAATTGTTCACAAGTGTCCTTCCACCGGATAGTCGAACAAGGGCTAAGGGAATACTTGAGAAGTTCTTTTGGTTAGTCTAAATCAGCCACACCGTTGCTATCCCAAGAGGTACGTTCACGTAAACTCGTAAAATTCCGCATGCGTAGGTTTTATGTGAATTATTATATGCATGATATGTTGTTGGATTATTATTTGAATTAATATAGGATTAATTCATGCTAGTAATAATTATAAGAATTAAATTTGTATTTAAATATTCACCCCGAATAGATCTGTGCAACTTTTTCCCCAACATACATTTTCCTAATGAAGCATAAATCTGAGACCTTTGATAAATTCAAAGAATTTAAGGCTCAAGCAGAGAATCATAAGGAAAAGACTATCAAGTTTCTACGATCTGATCGTGGAGGCGAATACCTCAGCGATGAATTTTGAACTCCTTGTCGGAATAGGGGATTACATCCCAGTTGATTGCACCCGGTACCCCTCAACAAAACAGGGCTGCAGAACGAAGAAATATAACACTTTTAGAAATGGTAAGGTCAATGATGAGTTATGCAGATTTACCAAAATCGTTCTGGGGTTACGCTTTGGAAACAACGACTTATATTCTAAACTTAGTGACATCCAAATCAGTTCCTAAAACCCCGAGAGAATTGTGGACGGAGCGCAAGCCCAGTTTATGACACATCAGGATCTGGTGGTGTTCGAATATGTGTTGGACAAGGAAGCTGGTAAGTTGAATGCACGTTCAGAATTAAGGTTGTTCATTGGGTATCCCGAAGGAACAAAAGGATGCATATTCTATGGTCCCGAAGATCAAAATGTGGTAATCAGTACGCACTTTAGATTTTTGGAAGAAGATTATATGAACGATAAAAAACCTAGAAGTGAGATTACCTTAGAAGAACTTAAGGGGCCAACTCCATTGCCAACTGTACAAAATGATATACCAATCGTCACACCTACACAACCAGAACCTCATCGTAGTGGGAGGGTTGTCAGACAACCCGAGCGATTCTTAGGGATTTGAGAATCTTGGGACTTGATCTCAGGAGAAGAATCAGATTCATGGTCCAACAACGGACGATCCAAGACAAGGATGCAAAATCTTGGCAAACAGCAATGGAAGCCGAAATGGGTTCAATAGATCACAATAAAGTGTGGGAGCTAGTCGAACCACTTAATGGAGTAAAACCCATTAGATGCAAGTGGGTATACAAGAGAAAGAGAGGACCGGATTGAAAGGTTGAAACCTTTAAAGCAAGACTAGTGGCGAAAGGGTACACTCAGAAAGAAGGGACCGATTATGAGGAAACCTTTTCGCCCGTAGCCATGCTCAAGTCCATCCGCATTCTCTTATCGATTACTGCACACTTAGACTTTGAGATTTGGCAAATGGATGTCAAGACCGCTTTCCTCAATGGAAGTCTTGACAAAGAAATCTATATGCAACAACCTGAAGGCTTCATTGAAAAAGGCCAAGAGCATCTGGTTTGCAAGCTTAAAAAGTCCATTTATGGGCTGAAGCAGGCATCCCGTGCTTGGAATCAGTGTTTTGATCAAGTTATAAAATCCTATGGTTTTGATCAGAACAACTTTGAAAGTTGTGTTTACAAAAAGCGTGACGAAACTGCCTTGATATTTTTGGTACTATACGTAGATGACATACTGCTCATCGGAAATGATGTAAAGGTGTTACTGGACGTAAGGGAATGGCTATCAAAATAGTTTGATATGAAGGATTTAGGGGAAGCCGGTCACATCCTAGGGATCAAGATCACTCGAAATCGCAGGAAAAGAATGATCGGGCTTTCGCAGGCCTCATACATAGACACTATTTTGAAGCGATTTAGCATGCAAGATTCCAAGAAAGGCTTTGTGCCCTACAGGCACGAAATCCATCTATCCAAAGAGATGTGTCCCAAAACACAGAAGGAGATAGATGACATGAAGGGCATCCCTTATGCTTCGGCTGTGGGAAGCCTCATGTATGCAATGCTATGCACAAGACCGAATATCTGTTTTGTCGTAGGCATGGTAGCAAGATATCAAAGCAACCCTGGAAAAGAGCATTGGACAACAGTAAAGAACATTCTGAAGTATCTGAAGAGGACACGGGACAAATTATCAGTCAGACAGTCTAATCCCCATCGGTTACACGGACTCGGATTTCCAATCAGACATGGACTCCAGAAAATCTACCTCGGGTAGTGTGTTTTACATGGGGGGAGGAGCCATGACATGGAGAAGCGTAAAGCAAAAATGCATCGCCGATTCTACCATGGAAGCCGAATACGTAGCTGCTTGTGAAGCAGCAAAGGAAGCGGTTTGGCTCAAGAACTTCCTAGTGGACTTGGACGTTGTCCCGGATTTTCCCAGCACGATCACAATTTATTGTGATAATGTCGGAGCAGTTGCAAATTCGAGGGAACCGAGAGCACACAAGGCCAGCAAACACATTGAAAGAAAATACCATCTTATACGAGAAATCGTTAAGAGAGGAGACATTGAGGTGGCAAAGATTGCATCGGAAGACAACCTAGCAGATCCATTCACAAAGGGTCTGGCTCAGAGCACATTCGAGAGACATGTGGAAGGAATGTGTGTCAAGAACTTTGTCAATCTGCTTTGAGTATAAGTGAGAGAAATATTATTAGGTTCGTGTAGGTGACATTAGATGTCACATAGAACACGAGACATGTTGTAGTATACTTAAAAGCAGACTTTGAGTATAAGTGGGAGATTGTTGGGATTATACTGAAAAATATGCTTTTACTTTGTACAACCAAACTGGATTTTCTTATTTACTTACTGAAATAATATATTAATCACTGTTGCATTAAATATGAATGAATGTTATATATATTTATTGCAAACCCGTTCAATAAGTTAAGTACGTATTACGTTGTAGTTAATTTGGTGATAACAGATCACATAAGATCAAATTAACAGCTCCTCGTAATTAAGTACAAATTCACAACCCAGATGGAAATGAACAAACCATCATGAAAGGTTGAAGTATAAGGCTCAGATAGACTTGTCTTGACCAAGAGATTATACTAGTGCATTTAGATGCACTGAATAAGGACCTACAGGAGGATAAATTCTTCGGTACTGAATATACGAGAATTAGACCTCAGTGGTGTGTTATTTCTTAATCTCCGTCCCTTAAATAGGATCGTGTGGAATTAATAACTATTGCTTTGACTTATGATAGGAAGAGAGTCAATGTGATTCGATACCTTATATCTTGGACAATATTATTAATTACATGACGATTGCTGACATTTATACGGAGAATCGTGTGCAAGTACGTCTTACTTGATTTGTCCCCTTGGCGGGCTCAGAATCTTTATCATACCAAATCTTGCAAGTGAAAATTTATTTTCGGTATGGATAATAACGTTGAGCTGTCTTTACTCCAAGGACAAAGATATTAATTAATATAAAGATTGTTCAGTGGCTTAATTAATTAATGGACTAAGATAATCTTAAACACGGGAAATAATGACCGAGAGCCATATTATAGTAAAATCGTAATATGGGTTAAGATGAATAGTTCAATATTAATTTTATAGTGGATTAAATTAATATTAATGGACTTGAATAATATTTGGCCCAATATTATAGCTTCATAGTCCATTGGAGGTCCAATCTTAATTCTCTTAAAGGCCCCTCAAATAGCCTAATTAAAGTTCAATTAATGAAAATGAGAAGAAAATATTATTGCCTATTTTTCCATGTAATTTTCAAAAATATGAGTAGGAAAGAGAAAAAGATTTTTTCTTGATTTTCTTGGAAGGATCTTATGGAATAAGTATTCTTGAGATACAAGTTTATCCCATAAATTCAAGAAAGGAAAAATATCTTATTTTCTTCCTACGTATATGAAAATTTCGAAAATTAGGGAGCAAGAAAGGAGGAGAAGATTTTGTTGGGAGATATTTTGGGAAATAGAATATATTGGATATATTCTAGATTGTATCTTGAGAAAGAAGCAAGGAAATTTCCCAATGCCCAACTTAACCAAAATTTTCGCTTCCTCTACTCCTATATATAGGGGATGAATCTTTCATTCCCAAGTGAAATTTCATGTGTTGGAAATATTAGAAATCCACAAAGGTTGTGGCAAAATATTTTATTTTTCTCTCTTGTTAAAATCGTTCGTGTGAATCCTCCTACCGGATTACGTTCGTGGACTTGGGACATATTTGAGAAGGCTCTTTGGGTTGATCCAACGTCTCAACGGTTGTCTCTACAAGAGGTACGTAATCTCGTAACTCCTAGATTCCGCATGCTTAGGATTTACGTGGATTATGTGTAAGCATGATTGTTTATTTGCTTATTAATTATTATGTTGAATTGATTTAGGATTAATTCATGTTATTAATTAATTGATTAATTTAAATATGTATTTAAAATCATCTCGAATAGATCCGGACACCCATATTTTCCCAACAGCAGCTTCATCACATCACGTGAAAATTAACTATATTAGAAACAGGGTCAAGAAGACGATATCATTTCGATTCGTCATTGCAACCAATTTTTTTGTCTAGACAAGCACACGTGTATGGGGGAGAATACACGTATAAGAAATTTCTTACAAAATTATGTAAACTAGTTCAGCTTTGGTGATGAACATGAGCTGGCTCAAAGTGAATTCTATATAGACAATTATATAAATGTTTGTGGTAGAGCTTGAGATAGATAATTAAGATAATGTCAGCTGACAAGTTTAATAGTTCGACAATTATCTAACTTAGCTCTGTGAAAGTTGTAGTTAGGCCCTAAATTATGCTCATTTTAATCTACTTAAAAAACTCTTTAATCACTTAATAAATAAATTGTCCTTTAGAGGTTGTGCGTTTATGCAAAGGCTATCAGTTGAGCTAGTTTTAGATGAACAAAAATAGTTTGAATGCTTTTCAAGTAACTTATGTAATGACAAATAATATAATAGTACATATGAAAAGAAAGATAGACACCCAATACTTATAGTGTTTCAAAATCTCAATCTCTTAACAGCTGGGAAATTCCTTAATTTAAGAATTCTTGGTTTATAATTCCAATGTATACTAATCTCATTCTTCAATCAATGATTCGATCCCTTAAATTTACAGGAGTTTTAGTTCTCAAAAACTTTTTTATTGTTATCTGACTGAAACTAATTATGTTTACTAACACCTTAAAAAACTCCCATCGACAAACATTATTGGGGTTATACGTGAAAGTATGATTTTGCTTTGTATAACATATGTATTAAACATTTATTTATTGAAATAAATTAATTATCATTGTTGCATTAGATATAAATGTAAGTTATATATATTTACTACAAATCGTTCATAAAATAAGCACGTGTTACATTGTAGTTTTTGTGATGATACCAAATCACAGATCACATTAACAGTCCCTTGTAAACGAGTGCATATTTCACAACTTAGATAGATCTGAACAATCTATTGGTAGAGGTTGATGTGTAATGCTCAGATTGACTTGTCTTGACCAAGAGATTACACTAGTGCATTTGTTGCGCTCAAACAGACCTACAGAGAGGATATGCTCATCCGTACTGACTTACGGGATGAAGAGTTAGACCTCAGTGGTTGTTGATTTCTTAATCTTTGTCACTAAATAAGGATTGTGTGTGATTAATAATTATTGCTTTGACTTATAATGGGAAGAGGATCATTGCAACTTCGATACCTTATATCTTAGGCAATAATATTAATTACATACAATTGCTTAGTTAATACAGAGAATCGTGTGCTTGGAGAGGCTTGTATGATTTGTCCCCTTGGTGGGCTCAGAACCTTTATCATACCAAATCTTGCAAGTGGAATTAATTTTCCAGTATGAATAATAATGTTGAGTTGTCCTTACTCCAAGTATAAAGATATTAATTAATATAAAACTTTTCAGTGGCTTAATTAATTAATGGACTAAATAATCTTAAACACGGGAAATAATAACCGGGAGCCATATTATCGTAATATGTGTTAAGATGGATAGTACAATTTTAATTATATAGTGAAATTAATTAATATTAATGGGCTGGATAATATTGTGGCAAGCCCATTGGGAGGTCCATCTTAATTCTCATAAAGGCCCCTCAAGTAGCCCAAATTAAAGTTCATTAAATGAAAAGATGTTTAAAATAAATTAAATATTTTTGTTGCATATTTTTCCAAATTTTCGAAAAAAATAAAGGGGAGAGAGAAAAAGATTTTCTTGGAGAGATTTTATGGAATAAGTATTCTTGGAATACAAGTTTTATCTCATAAATACAAGAAAAGTCAAAGATCTTATTTCTTCCTTTATTTAGTGATATTTTCGAAAATCTTATATATATTTGGGAAGAAAAGATATTTTGTGAATGTAAGCACATTAAAATTGCACCCAATTAAACGGCGACACGTGTAAAAAATTTCATATTAATATCAAATATTATTTATTTATTTATTGGGAATTTACTAAATTAATTCTCCAAATTAAATAATTAAATAACTGATATTTAATATATACACGGTACAAGTCAGTCAAATTTTACGAGCATTTAAATACTCGTATGTGGCGAATTGGACTGATATTTGGTCATAAATAGAAGAGAATTAATGACAAATCAATCAAATTAAATGATTTGCGTTAATTAAGCCATCAAATCTCTTCGACCAATCAGAGGCCGCCACGTGGTACCTCAATTAATGAAAGTTTGTCATCCCTCATCTATAAATAGGGGTCCAAACTCTTTTCATTCTTCATTCCAGGCGAACACACCAACATTCAACTCATTCCAGATGAGCCAGACGAGAAGAGTTTAGAGTTCCCTGCAACCGTTCTTGAAGATTCAAAGCAACTTCAAAGGCGTTCTTCGTGCAAATCAAGCTAGAAACGACATTCGATCAGAGATTAAGGCTCAAGTCCCTCCGATCAGACGTTTCTTCAAAGGCGAACTTTGAAGATTTGAAGGGGTTCTTCATCAACTTCAAGGCGTCCTTCACGAGACCATCCAGAAACAACTCCGAATCTGAGATCAAGGCTCGAAGCCCCTCCAATTCGACATTTCTCTTCAAAGGTGTTCTCCGTCCAACTTTTGAAGATTTGAAGTTCTTCATCAAGCATTCAAACATTCAAAGGCGTTCCTCATCAACACTTGAAGAAGTTCATCCAAAAGCCACGTCTGATTCAAAACAAGACGTCAAGTCCTTGAGTCAACGTTTCAAAGTCCCCAAATTCAACCCCAGACAAGATTAAGGCGAGGACCGTTACAAAAGTCGTCCAAGTCAAAGTCAAAGTCAAAGAAGAGAAGAATCAGAGGAACAAGTTAGAGTTTGAACCCGCTAATATTCGATATTCAAATTCAAAAAATTCAAGTTGTAAATCATATTCCGTGTTTTATATTTTAATTCACGAGATTTTGTACTTACAAATTTGGCACGCCCGGTGGGACTGCTCTACCTCTCATCTCTTCTCTTTTAAAGAAAAACTTCAATATCATCAACATGTCTTCTCGTAGGATCTTCTACATCAAGTGCGGTCCTTTTGACATTGAAGAAGCCAATGTTGTTACTCGAAGCATGTCCAGAAGATTGAGTTTTGGGACATCTTCAGGAGTCAATCCTTCGGTTGGAACTACAGCAAACATGCCTCGTCCAACTGATGACAGTGATGAAGACAACTCAAGGGACTCCACTCTTCGATCCTTGTCAAGATCTTCTTCAAACTCAAGCACAACTTCTGTTATGATGGCGGGTGCTACCACTGTCGAAGAACAACTTGCCAACTTGACCAAGGTCATTGAGGGACTTGCAACGAAAGTCCAGAATCAGGATTCCCAAATAGCTCTCTTGATGAACAAGGGAAATGGTGGTGAGACAAGCCACACAAATCAAAAGCAAGTTGATGAACAAGAAGATGCTGAAAATTCAACCAAGCATCAAACTGGAGAATCTGATCGGACAGAGAAGGAAATGCTGATTTCTTCTGATGGAGGGATTGATATGCTTCAGCTCAAAGAGTTCATCTTGGGAACTATAAAAGGAAGATACAACGAAGGTTCCAAGTTATCCTTCTCCTACACCAAGCCATACACCAAGAGGATCGACGGCTTGAAGATGCCATCTGGATATCAACCTCCAAAGTTTCAACAATTTGATGGAAAGGGAAATCCAAAGCAGCCCGTGTCTCACTTTGTTGAAACATGCAACAATGTCGGGACTTATGGCGATCACTTAGCAAAACAATTCGCTACGATCCTTGAAGGGAAATGCATTCGATTGGTACATCGACTTGGAAGCCAACTCCATCGATAACTGGGATCAAATGGAGCAAGAATTCCTGAATCACTTCTACATCACAAAGAGAATGGTTAGCATGATTGAACTAACCAACACTCACCATTGGAAAGAAGAGCCCGTGATCGATTACATTAATCGATGGAGGAATTTGAGCTTAAACTGCAAAGATCGACTATCTGAAGTTTCTGCAATCGAGATGTGCATCTAAGGCATGCAATGGGGTCTCCGCTATATTCTTCAAGGCATACGACCTAAAAATTTCGAAGAATTGGCAACAAGAGCTCATGACATGGAGCTCAGCATGACTGCAACTGGAGTTGATGGACCGCCAATTCAGGAACCTCGAAGGTTCGAAGACAATCAAGAATTCAGGAAAGGGGGCAGAACCTTCTTCAAGACTCCAAATAGAGAATCCATGCAAACGAATGCAAGAACTGCTACATACAAAAGTAGAGATGTTCGAGTCGACAAAGGGAAAAGTGTTGCCCAAGAAGGGAGGCAAAGAAGAAGAACCTTGAAAAAATGCAGCAAAGAGAATACCCGTTTTTAGATTCCGATGTTGCAGGGATATTCGATGACTTAATGAAGAAAAAGCTCATCGACTTGCCAGAAATGAAGCGACCAGAAGAAGTTAGACGTGTCAATGATCCAAAGTACTGCGAATATCATAGGCTCGTGGGTCATCCAATTCAAGATTTCTTTGTCTTCAAAGATAAAGTCATGTAGCTGGCCGAACAAGAAACAATGGTGCTAGAAGAAGAGATTGTCTAAAGTCTCTTAAAATCAAACCTCCTTGACAAGAGACTAAACTGTCTGAAATGCTCCTTGATACGAGCGAAAACTATCAAACAAATTCAAGTCAAAATTCTTCAAATCCAAATGCAAATGAAGAAGTTGAATGGTTCATTCACTCCAAGTCGCGAAATGACCGTGAATAATTTCATACTCCATTTACTTCAAGTCAAAAAATGATTGTGAATAAATTTCATACTACATTCACTCCAAGTCGCAAAATGACTGTGAATAAATTTTCATGCTTCATTCACTCTAAGTCCATAAACGACCGTGAACAAAGCACGAGGGGGCATTTGTAAGCACATTAAATTTGCACCCAATTAAATGGCGACACGTGTAAAAAAATTCATATTAATATCAAATATTATTTATTTATTTATTGGGAATTTACTAAATTAATTCTCCAAATTAAATAATTAAATAACTGATATTTAATATATACACGGTACAAGTCAGTCAAATTTTACGAGCATTTAAATAATCGTATGTGGCGAATCAGACTAATATTTGGTCATAAATAGAAGAGAATTAATGACAAATCAATCGAATTAAATGATTTGCATTAATTACGCCATCAAATTGTTGGGGAATAGGTTGCACAGATCTATTCGGGGTGAATATTTAAATACAAATTTAATTATTTAATTATTACTAGCATGAATTAATCATATATTAATTCAAATAATAATTGCAACAACATATCATGCATATAATAAGCCACGAAAACCTACGCATGAATCTACGGGTTTACATGAACGCATTCCTCTCGGGATGGCGGTGAATTTGGTTGACTCGGACTAACCAAAAAGGACTTCCCAAGTATTCCCTTAGCCCTTGCTCAACTATCCGGTGGAAGGACACTTGTCGAACAATTAACAAAAGGAAAAAAATAAACTTTGTTGCACCACTTATGTGGATTTGCTAATTTTTTCAGCACATGGAATTGTACTTGAGAATGAAAGAATCATCCCCTATTTATAGGAGAGAGGTGGTCGATTTTTTCAGTAGAAAACCAATGTGGGAAAAGACTTTTCTTGATCACCAAGAAATCTTGAATATATCTCCTATATTCTTTTTCCCATAATTAAAATATTCCACAAAAATCCCACCTCCTCTAATTATGGATTTTTTTGAAAATTAATGATGCAAGAATCCAAGATTTGGATCTTCTTGAATTTATGAGATATTCTTGTATTTCAAGAAATACATATCTTCCATAATATCTTTTCAAGAAAATCAAGAAAATCTTTCTTGCCCACTATATTTCAAAATTTCGAAATTCTCTTATGAAATAACCAAGTGGGAGATTTCTTGAATTTAATGAGATAATCTTGTATTCCAAGAATACATATCTTCATTCCATAACAAAATTCAAAGAAAATATTTCTCCCAACTTATTCATAATTTTTAAAATTTAGAGGAAAAATAAGCAACAATATTTATTTTATTTTAATCACCTTTTTCCGGTTATTGGACTATTTGTTGGGCTACTCGGGGGCCTTTAGGAGAATTAAGATTGGACCTTCTAATGGACCTTGAATATCTAATATTGAGACACAATATAATTCAAGCCCATAAATATTAATTAATCCCACTACATAATTAATATTGCACTATCCATCTTAACCCATATTACAGTCAATATGGCTCCCGGTCATTATTTCCGTGTTTAAGATTATCTATCCCATTAATTAATTCAAGCCACCGGAATAGTTTTCCATTAATTAATATCTTTTATCCTTGGTCAAGGAACGGTTCAACATTATTATCCATACCGGAAACTAATTCCACTTGCAAGATTTGGTATGATAAAGCTTATGAACCTCCCAAGGGGGCAAATCAAACAAGCGTACTTGCACACGATTCTTCGTATTAAATCTTAGCAATCACATGTGACTAATAATATTGCCCAAGATAAAAAAGTATTGAATCTCTTTGATTCGCTACCCATGATAAGTCAAAGCAATAGTTACCAATCCCACGTGATCCTATTTAAGGAACGAAGATTAAGAAACAACGAACTACTGAGGTCTAATTCTTCCTTGTTCAGTTCTGAAGAATTTATCCTCCTGTAGGTCCTATTCAGTGCATCAGTCATGCACTAGTGTAATCTCTTGGTCAAGACAAACCAATCTGAGCTTTACACCTCAACCTTTCGCGATGGGTTATTCATTTCCATCTAGGTCGTGAATTGCGTACTTTTAGTTACAAGGGACTGTTAATTTAATCTTCTGTGATCTGGTATCACTAAATTAACTACAATGTAACACGTACGAATTATTGAACAGTTATGTAGTAAATATATGTAACATTCAATCATATTTAAAGCATCAGTGATAAATAATTTATTTCAGTAAATAAGTCTGAAAATTCAGTTTCGATTATACAAAGTAAAAAGCATACTTTTCAGTATAATCCCAACAATCTCCCACTTATACTCAAAGTCTGCTTTTAAGTATACTACAACATGTCTCGCGTAGTCCGTGACATCTAATGTCATCTACACGAACCTAATAATTTCTCCCACTTATACTCAAAGCAGTTAGCGGCGGTCTTGACACCCATTCCACCCACATGTCTCTCGAATGTATTTAGAGGCGGACTCTTTGTGAATGGATCTGCTAGGGTCGTCCTCGACGCTATCTTTTTGCCACATCTATATCTCCTCTCTTAACGATTTCTCATATAAGATGTCTTTCCTTTAGTGTGCTTGTTTTTGACTCGTGGACTCTTGGTTCTCTTGAATTTGCAAACCCGCCCCAGCGATATTGCTAGACAAATTTAGAACACCATCCAAGTCCACTAAGAAGATCTAGAGCCCAATCGGTTCTTTCAACGCTTCCAAGCGACTACTTACCCGACTTCCATGGTTGAGTCAGTGATGCATTTCTGCTTCACACTCGTCCATTTGATGGCTACATTTCCCAAATGGAAACACACTAACTGAGGTAGATAATTTCTGGAATCTAAATCTGATTGGAAATCCGAGACCGTGTAGCCGATGGGGATTGGAGTATCTGACTGATAAATCAACATTCTATCCCGAGTTCTTTTTTGAGACACTTCGAATGTTTTTAATCGTCATTCCAATGCGCTTTCCCTGGGTTACTTTGATATCTTGCTACCATGCCTACGGCAAAGCAGATATCCGGTCTCGTACATAGCATTGCATACATAAGGTTTCCGACAGACGAAGCACAAGGAATGCCTTTCATGTCATCTATCTCTTTTTGCGTCTTAGGGGACATTTTCTTGGATAGATGGATTCCATGCCTGAAAGGTACGAATCCTTTCTTGGAATCATGCATGCTGAAGCGTTTCAAGATAGTGTCTATGTATGAAACTTGCGATAACCCGATCATCATTTTCTTGCGATCTCTAGTGATCTTGATCCCAAGGATGTGTCCGGCTTTCCCTAAGTCTTTCATATCAAACTGTTTTGAAAACCATGCCCTTACGTCTGATCACAGCTTCACATCGTTCCCGATGATCACAATGTCATCTACGTACAGTACTAAGAATACCAATGCAGTTCCGACACGCTTTTTATACACACAACTTTCAAACTCGTTTTGATCAAACCCATAAGACTTTATTACATGATCAAAACTTTGGTTCCAAGCTCTGGATGCCTGTTTGAGTCCGTAAATGGACCTCTTGAGCTTACAAACTAGGTGTTCTTGGCCTGTTTCAATGAAACCTTGGGGTTGTTGCATATAGATCTCTTCATCAAGACTTCCGTTAAGGAAAGCTGTCTTGACATCCATTTGCCAGATTTCAAAGTCGAAATGCGCAACAATCGATAAGAGAATACGGTTGGACTTAAGCATGGCTACGGGCGAAAAAGTTTCCTCATAATCGATCCCTTCTTTCTGAGTATAACCTTTCGCCACTAGTCTTGCTTTAAAGGTTTCAACCTTCCCGTCCGGTCCTCTTTTCCTCTTATATATCCACTTGCATCCAATGAGTTTGACCCCATTAAGTGGTTCGACTAGCTCCCACACTCTATTATGAAACATAGAACCCATTTCGGCTTTTATTGTTGTTTGCCAAGAATCTGCATCCTTATCTTGGAGTGCCTCGTCATATGTCCATGGGTCTGATTCGTCTTGTCCGGGAATCAAGTCCGAGGACTCTCCTATTCCCATGAATCTTTCGGGCTGTCTCACAACCCTCCCACTACAACGAGGCTCCGGTTGTGAAAGCGTATCGTTTGGTATATCATCTTGTACAGTTGCACTGAGGTTTGTCTTCTAAGCTCATTTAAGGTAATCTCACTTCTTGGTTTTCTTTGGTTCATATAGTCTTCTTCCAAAAATCTAAACTGGGTGCTGATGACCACCTTTTGATCTTCGGGACCATAGAACATACACCCTTTTGTTCCCTCGGGGTGTCCTACAAACAACCTTAATCCTGATCGAGGATCCAATTTACCGGCTTCCTTGTCCAACACGTAGGCCGGACACCCCCAAATTCTCATGTGTCTCATACTAGGCTTGCGCCCGGTCCACAATTCTTTGGGAGTTTTGGGAACCGATTTGGATAGCACCAAGTTCAGAATGTAAGTCGTTTTTTCCAAGGTATGACCCCAGAATGACTCGGGAAGATCCGCATAACTCATCATTGATCTAACCATTTCCAAAAGAGTTATGTTTCTTCGCTCTGCAACCCCGTTTTGTTGAGGGGTTCCGGGTGCAGTGAGTTGGGATACAATCCCTTCATCAGATAAGTAGTTCAAAAACTCATCGCTGAGGTATTCGCCTCCACGATCAGATCGTAGAGACTTGATACGTTTTTCCCTATGATTCTCTGTTTGAGCCTTAAATTCTTTGAATTTCTCAAAGGTCTCAGATTTATGCTTCATAAGGAAAATGTAACCGTACCTTGAGTAATTATCAATAAAATTACTCATAACCTCCTCTTGCTTTGGTTGACATTGGACCACATACATCTGTGTGAACGATCTCTAACACTTCTTTGGCTCTATTCCCCTTGGCTCCAATTGCCCTCTTGGTCATTTTACCCTCCAAACATGATTCGCAGGTTGGAATTTGTTCAACTTGGAGACGCTCCAGTGAACTATCTTTCACCAACCTTTGGATCCTCTTTGGATTTATATGACCTAATCTTAGATGCCAAAGAAGTGTTTCGTTCACGCTTTCTTTTGTCGGAAATGTTGATGTGTTATAGGATGCATTTCGTGAGTGGTGTGCACAGTTAATTGTATAGAGATTTTCTATCAATGTCCCTTAACAGATACACTCATCATTTCAAAAAATGATGTCATTCTTATTAGAAGAAACTTAGTGTCCTTTAATCGAATTTTAGAAACTGAAAGTGAATTCTTTCTAAAACTGGGAACATAAAGATAATCTCAAAAAAAACTTTATCTTCAAAAGATAGGTGCACTTCTCTCACTGCTTTTACTCTACTCATGTAGTATTGCAATGTCTGCTACTTGCGTAGTATTGTAATAATCGTTACTATTGTAGCATTGCAATATCTGCCACTTACGTAGCATTGCAATGACTTCTACTTTCGTAACGTCGCCCAGTGTGATGAGGATCTCACTCCCACTAAGTTACCGGATCATTTTGAACCCGTGAAGCCAACATGATTAGTGGATCTCGTATCAACCACCCACGAATGAGAAGTATACGCCGCTAAATAAGTTTCAACAACTAGTGCGTGAGAATTACCTTTCTTTCCGTCCCTTTTGGGGTTGGAACAGGCAAAACCTCCATTGTCCTCTCTCACCGCAGCTTAAGCACTTCCTCTTTGGATTTTCCTTGACACAACAAGCATTCCTCATCTTACCATTGCCCTTGGCAACAGTTGAGTTTTATTGCTTATGGCCTTTGGTCCTCTTCTTTATCTTGCCTACCCTTGGCCTAGAAGATGAAGACGGACCACTTGCCGTCAAAACTTGAGTTTGGTGCCTTATCATCATTTCTGCCGAGACCAAAAGCTTGCAACAAATTAGCTAGCGAGGCCAAAAATGCTCAAAAACTTTTTGGGCAGAGAGTGAAGTACCAAATTCATCTGAGTCTCCAGATCATAATCTGCGACTCGAAATCTCAAGTTTGTTCGATGGGCCATCTATTTTGAGGACGTAATCCCTTACGGGTTTGCCCTCCACCATTTTCAAATGACGACATCTCTCATAAGGTGATCCGACGAGTCCCGCGTGTTTTGACTTTCGTCGGTTGGCTCATCGATTTTGGTGTGTCAAGAATCCACTTGTGCTTTTGTGCAGTTAGGACAATTATAATTTTTCGTTTCAATTAATATAGTTTCCATTGTATTGACTTCAAGTATAATAACAAAGGATTAAAAGGTAACGATATGTTTGAATCGAAATAAACAACTATATGCAATAAAGACAAGTATATCACAAGGTTCGATCACATGCATCATATTAAAATCTCAAAAAAAAAATATGAACATGCATCGACCAACATCTCAAAAAAAGTTTAAATAAGCCACGTTGGGTGGGTCATTATTTAAACACATTCAAGCGTGTTACAAACAAGAACAATTACAAACCTTTAATATCCAGATTAATAGTTGGCTCCCCTTTACTTGACCAATATAAAATTGACAGGACTTGAGGAAGTATATGCATATCAATTTTATACCTAAGTAATAACCATGATTAAATACAGATTATTATTTCACTTTGATCGAGCCTCGTTGGGAGGCTCATCGCCGCCACTAGTAATAACCCACAATCATCCGCTTTGGAATTCATTCATGTGAAAACTATCTTTTGACCGTCCCCGTTGGGGAAAATTTCTCCAAAAGAATTCACAAACAAATAAATCATGGAGGTCA